>VXAD01001121.1:0-71189 GCA_013399195.1 Dicrurus megarhynchus
CTTTTCTTTTCTTTTTTCTTTTGCAGTGTGTTTGTACCATTTTCACACTCAAGCACAAGAGCAGTGCTTGTGCTCTAGCAATCTGCAGGTATAGACAGAGCCATGACGTGAACTTGAGCAGGAACTGCCCACCAGCTGCAGGGTTGAGTCTGTGCTACACAGTACGGGAAGACCAGCTGCAGCCTCTGATGCTCATGGACCTGTTGTCTTACTGTCTTCCCACGTAGAATTCCACCACCCGTCATCCATTTTTTTGTCTGGCACTGTAGCCTGCCCTCTGCTTTCACAAACCCCTTTTTTTTTTAGTGAAAAAAGAGCTTTAAAACATTGTCAATTGAAATAAAATGTCTCTTCTTTTCTTGTTTTATTTTGTTTGGGAGATGTCTGTGAACCAAAAAAACAGCTCCTGCTTTGGCATTGCTGACCTGTAGCAGCCTTGTTCCCCACACACAGGGTCTCTGTGAGACTGTGACTTAGAGAAGTGTGAAATTTGGATTATTAAAATCTGATACAGCTGGGTTTCACAGCCACATATTATTTTTCACAGATGATAAATAGCTGTTGGTAGTTATATATCCAAGGACTTGTACTGGTTTTTGGAGTTTTTTGACAAAAACAATGATAATTTTGTAAAAAAAACGCTCCTTTTCCTATTGAGAAATACAATTTTACAAAAGGGTTGCTGAAATATACATAAATAGGCATTTTGTCAGGTACAAACTCTGAAAGTCCAGTGATTTAAAACCACCTTTTTTTTTCATGGTTTGCCCACGTAAGAGAACAGCTGGAGAAAGAGGAAGGTATTCCTTCAGAATCTCATAATACTGCTTCTGAGCTTTAACTACATATCCAGAGGAAGGCCCTCTGCCTGAGCTGTTCCACTGGGATTTTAATACATGAGATGTTCTCTAGGGCATTCAGGTGATAGCAGTTCTTCTGGGGGTAGGTGAACACCCATAAACATCTGGGTACCTACATGCTTACAAATTAGGTTTCCTGGAGACAGAGGTGTCTGGAGATGTTTTGGATGGACAGGAGCGTCGAGGGTAATAGCTACTCTTGTTTACTGTGAGCTGTGGATGAGATAAGGAGGTTCTGGTGAGAAACAGCACAGTGGCATCAATGGGCCTCTGCTGCAGAAGTCCCCTAGCAAACCACCAGCAAAGGTGAATATGACAATAATTTGGAGACACGCTGCTGGACTGAAGTGCAGGAATCCACTCCCTAGGAAGCGAATCTGGTGTAAAGCTGGACCAAGGTAACCAAGAGTGCAGGTGTTACCAGCATCAAACTGTGAGATGCAGGGAAGTGCTTGGGGAGTATCTGTTTAATAGGTATTTGTGCTAGTACTGTGGCTATCCTTATAGCCACAGGCACTGAGACAAGGTGTGTTTTCCACTCTCTGTGAGTTGCATACATAAGTATACATTTATATATATTGATGCTGCACTTCCCTGACTCTGACAAAAGGTTTTCCTGTTGCTGTTAATGGCATAAAATTACTTTCAACCCTACAGTCATCTAAACTGTAGTAAAAGAAAGGGCACTTTTGCTTTCTAGCTACTCCATCAGTGTTTGTACCAGCACACCGCACCCCACGCACCTGAGAACATAGCTCTGCTGATAAAAGTCCATTTGGAGGGTTGGATGCATACCTGCACCACTGCCGAGGTGCAGTGGTCTCTGGGAGAGCCTCAGGTTCCAGTATGCCTCCAGGTGAATGAACAAATGATGAATGAACAGATGCCAAATGAACAGATGTGATGTTCTCTGATGCAGATTTCTCAGGTTGGTTGGAAACACTTCATGTTTTGTACTGCACCTTAAGGTTCTTCTTGTTGTGTCTTGCCAGAGAGTTGCTGAAGATGCCCCTGAAAATTCAAACCCTGCTTCTTGTTTGGTATAACACTTGCCAAGAAATGAGCTCTTCCCTCTCCAGTTTGCTACGGCACAGGTTTTTTTTGTTTACCTCTGGACCGCTTTGCCTTCTTTTTTTATGAATTGCTAGAAGTTGTATTAGAAACTAGAGTAACTTTTACAGAACTGAAACAAAGTAACTGCACCCCACAGAGAATTGAAGGCCTAGAAAGCTCTGGCATTACAAGTGAATAATGACTTACTACTTACTCCCCAGAAGGAAAGGTTCAAAGAGCAATCCAAAGTGTGTGAGCCAAAGCACATCTGTAAAAAGAGCAATTCCCTTCAGCTCCAATAGGATGGATAATGCCCAAACCATAGAAATGTTTGCTTAGTCGTGATTTTTTAAAATTTATTTCTTGGATATTAGCCCTCCAGTGTCCCTTTAATATATATATATATACATGCAGAAGGGTTGAATGGTGGATACAATCTGTGTCCTGCTCTAGCTCTGCATGCAATATTGATATGGCTTCCTTTGCCATGTGTTTGATTACACAATATTATAGTATATTTTTCATTACAACATCCCTACATGATGTGGAAATTCACTTAATAATGTTTTTTTGGTAGAGGGAGGCTTACAAGTGACCTTTAAAAGATCTGAACCGGACAGGTACTGCTAAACACATGGTAGAAAGAGCCCAGTGCCAGCAGAACAGTCATTACAGAACTGTTCCACAGATCTTCAGCTCTCCCCTCCCTAGGCTGAGTGTTACGCCCTCTCTGTCTCCGTTTCTCCTCTGTGCAATATGGGTGGTAATGACTGTTCTTCCACTGAGACCCTGGCAAGGGCAAGGCATTCCCATCTATGTAGCTTTTGCACAGTGTAAATACCAGCCTGGGGGCACTGGCATCATTTTTGTTGTTTCAGTGCTGGAGGTCAGGCAACAATAAGCAGCTGGTGAGCCCACTGGCTGCAGTAGACAAGCTCTAGAAGAGGAAGCAGGCTTGAGGTAGGGATGTGGTACAAAAGCAGCACTGCAGACCCTGTGGTTTAGGATATTGTCCCGGGGTGATGTTATGAGGCTCCTTTATCCCACAGCCGCCTGCTCAGTCCCCCAGTCCCTGTATCTTTGGGGCGGGCCCGGGGCGCGGGGCTGGAGCCGCGAGGCCCCAGGTGCAGCGCAGTTCAACGGCTCCGCCCCACGGCCCGGGGGGAGCGGCGGGAGCCGGGCTGGGGGCAGGGAGCGCCCCGGCACCGCTGCGCTGCTCTCTCTCTCTTCTGGGGCTTTGGTTGTTCCCGAGGCTTAGGAAAGGTTTTGTTTGTTCTCCCCTCTTTCTTCCCCTGACCTCCCTGCTTTCCTTCCCTTATCTCCTGCCCGGGGGGCCTGCGGGGTGGCCCCGGTGGGCCTGCGGGGTGGCCCCGCCGGCCCGAACCCCGAGGAAGACACGAGCATCGCCTGCTGTGGGGAGGAGAATCGGCGCTGAAGAAGCGGTACAAGGTTTCCATCTGCCCTTCTCCAGCAGCCTGCTGTGTGGACTCCCCTTACCGGAGACTGGGGGTGGGGGGTGACCACTTACCGGCTCCTCCCGGGCATCCTTTCCTTTTTCTCCCTTTTTTTGTTCTCCCGGTTATGTTTTGTGTTAATAAATAGTTCAGGTTTTTTTCTTCCACTTTCATTGCTTTTGTTAATTATCCCCCTTTGGTGGAGGAAAGGGTGAGGCCCCTTTCCCTTGGGAGGAGGTGCTCACTCTAGAGCGTCTCCTCCTAAAAATTTTGTCTCTAAAACTGGGACAGATATACAGGCTCATTACATAGGCACATGTGCTGTCATTTAGAAAAACGGAGAGATTACTGAGTTTTCTGCATCCAGAAGAGACAAAATTTCTTAGAAAAATCCCATTTGTAGCCACAAGCTATCTTGTGCAGACATTAATACTTCTGAAGCATTTCTTCTAAGACAGACCCTTGACCAGGCCCTGTGGCCAGAACTTGTAGTTTTTTTCCTTCAGAGGCACTGTCCCAATGAAAACTCAGGGCCAAAAAAAAATGCATGCCTGCAGTCTCATTATATTTTCTTCACGTGGTAAGAATGCCTGGAAAAACTGGTGTAGGCCAGTAGAGCCAGATCACCCCCACCAGCTTTGCTGCAAAGTAGCTCTGCTGTAAGAGGGTCAGCTCTTCCACACAACCCTCATACCTCATACAGGCTCTTCCTTCCTCTTGCAGCTGTTCCCCCTGACCAGGCACAACTTTGTGGTTTGGTCTGGCAGCAGCAGTTTTCCAACAAAGATGTTCCAAGCTGCTTTAAAGCCATATTGAGCAGAATTCCCATTCTTCCTTAGAGTTACGTTACTTTTATTGGCAGACTACTTAATCCTGTTTCAGCTAAAGCTATCAGGAGAGGAGTAGGTTTTGTCTTCTTCAAATGACTGCTAATCTTTCTACAGCATCAAGATTGAGAGCACATTTATTGTATCTTCATCAGTTCATGTAGCATCACATAGAAGCTGTTAACTCTTTTTAAGTAATCTGAAAACAAAACACAGAATGGGTCTGGTTTGTTTGGCCTTTCTTGTTTAATTTCCTTAGAACTCAACCCACATGCAGTAGTATCTGGCAACAGGAACTGGTCATTTCTGGAATTCCCACTCATGTGATTCCCTTTGCTGACTGTGGCCTTTGTTCTCCTGATCTGTGGCTGAATGTCACACCATGCTGTTCATCATCAGAAAGGTATGAATTCAGCCAGGCAGGCAGCACAGATGGAAGCGGGGCCCGGTGCCGTGTCCCCAGCCAGGCACAGCTCTGCCTGCAGCCCGTGCCGGGCCTGCTGTGGGCTCCTGGGCTGGGACACACGGAGCTCTGCGGCACAAAGGGGCCTTTCTCTGGGGGAGCACCGCCCAGGACCAGCATGTCCGTGAAGTGAAACGGTCCCAGGCAAGGAAGGGAAGGTGAAAGCAGGGAGATGTGGTTTAGGGGACCTTGGCTGGGACCTCTCAGTCTTCTCCATGCCAACAGGTGACCTGCCACCCTGCCCTCGCCCTGCAAGGGAGTGTAATGCACAGCCCCACAGCAGGCAGGGAGCCGGCTTGTGGCCCATCAGGTGTTTTCTGTGTCAGAGCAGGGCCTGAAGGGGCCCTGGCTGCAGCTGCAGAGCACCTCTGGGCCGGAAACCCCACCTTTAATAATGAATTTGCCTACATCTTGCTGCTTCTTGTATGGATCATTTCTAGGTTTGCATTATGGTCGTCTGACTCTGCTGCCTTGTGTGAAGGTGAGCCAGGGCGATGCCTGGCTCCTGCCTCATCCCCACCTGAACCTTTCTATCTTTTGTCATCTGCTGCGGTTCTTCCTGCGGCACCTTTCCCTTGTGATCCCTAGGAACAAACTGAGCTGTGTTGAGTGCTCACTTCTGCTGTCTGCAGAGCCAGGGGAGGTGTTCAGGGTCTGGCAGCAGAATGGGAGCTGGGTAATGTTGGCTCAGGGTGTTTGACTTTGTGAAACCAAGGTAATATCTGCAGAAAAAATATTACAGTCCAATATTTTGTCAACATCTATTGGTTCCTAAACTTGATGAAGGACTAAATAGATGGTCCGCTTGGAGAGTCTTATGGATTTTTTAGTTGTATTTTGCATTGGTTTGGGAAAAGATGCTGAAAAGAAAAACAGAAAACTGCTAACTTTTAAAACATGGTGTATTTTAAAATGTCTAAACATGTCTGAGTAGCAGTTGAGTGCTTTAGAAAGGTTAGTACTATAACCTGGAAATGCCATGGAGAGATTGAGCAAATTCCATCCTATAACACTGTGTTATGCTTAGATGATGAACATAATCAGTCCTCATTTATGTCAGAACATACAGACAGAGAACCAGGAATACACTCCTGCCAGAGGTAGACTTCCTTTGTCCTGAAGGTATTCAGGTGAATAGAATGAGCAGATCAGGCTCCAGCTGCATCAAGACTCTTGACTCTGGAAGAAATGGAAATATTAAATGAAAGAGAACAACAAACCAATTATGTGTTTTTCAAGGACAGAAAAGTGGTTAGATTAAATTAAATCCTATTTCAAATCAACAGAAAAAAGTATTTCTTTTGTCTCTGGTAGATGAGGTTGGATCAGATCCCTGTGAGGCTGTTCCTGATTAATTGCTTTTCAGTTCAGACCAGCACAGATCTCAAACAGTACAGAGAGGGGTAAATGAAAATAGTTCTGACCCAGTGTCTTGCCCTGGATGATGTGTGCTGTGGAGGGTGATGTTGAGGAGGATCACAGGTCAGAGACCACCATGTGGGAGGTACCAGCCAGCCCATTTCTGCCAGGATTTATGCTGTTCCTGCTGCTGCAGAGGCAGCTGGCTGGACCACTGGAGATCCAACACAACAGAGGCTCATTAGATATGCAGGTCATGTTTTCAACTCAGAAGAAGAAATACCATACAAAAAACAAACAAACAAAAGGGCTTTTCTGCTTTCTTGACCTCTTTACCAGTCCCAATTAAATCAGGCAAAATAAATTCCTGTCCATATCCCCTCTGCATCTCAATTCCTGAAAGAAAGCAGTCTGTTTATAGAGAGGAGGTGAGCAATGCATCAGTTAATTCCTGTGGTAGATGCTGTGTGCCTTAGAGCCACAGAGAGGAAATTTGAAAACACTTAGGGGGAAGGTGATACTGAAAGAGAATTTCCAATAAAAAGAAGCACAAAGGTCATAGAAGAACCTCTAGTACGCAATAAGCTGCAGAAATGCACCCAGAGCATGAATTCCAAATTTAACTGCACTGAGAGCAGCAGAATAGATACCTATTACAAAATCAAGTGTAAAATGTTGTCATGAGTGATTTTCAGTTTCGTGCTGAAGTCCAGATCAAATCTCTGGGGTCACTTCCAAAAATACCTGAGGGACCCAGTCGTTCTTATTGTAGTAGTGGTAGTAGCTTCCACAACAGTTTTGAAAAATGGACTGAAACTTTTTGTCTTAAAAAATATTTCTTTGGAAGTCATTGCTAGAGTTATAGTAGAGCGAAGTTGCCCTTTACCTTAAAATTATTTCTGACGAAAGATCATCTTTTGCCAGAGACGTCTGTGAACCTCACACACAACTGCTGAACACTTAAGTAAAACTATTCTTTACTGAATTCTAAGGTCCAGTACAATAAAAATAACAAATTGTATCCTTAAAAAAAGATTTTTTAAAACAGTAGTGAGAACTGGGATATCCTGTTTGCAGACTGAGTCCTATGGTAAATTACTTTCCTGGTCCTTACTGAACCTCAGCTGCTACTTCTGGATTGTGCTTTTTTCAGGGCTGGAGTATTTTGACCAGCAGAGAAATTGAAAGGGTCAATATCTTTTTATGGTAATTATCCATCTCTCAGAAGTCCGGTAGCTGAAAGACCAAAGAGAGGCATTCAGAAAGCTAAATCATTATTTGAAAAGTATTGAAAGGGACAGGACTTAAAAATTGTTTACCTGATAGAGCCCCTTCACAGTCCAGGTTGCCTTCCTCTGTAATACTGTGGATAAACTGTGTAATTCTGCCAATAAAATTTGTATGTCTACTTGAAGAAAAAGAAATAAGGTTTATTGCACAAATCATTCCCAGTGATACCCAAAAAAAAAAGCTTCTATTTAACAGGATGTAACAGCTGTACTAGGGAGAGGAACATCTGAAGGGGCTTTGATCCTCCGGAAATCATCTTTTATATTTTCTTATACAACATGAGACAATTTGTAATGTCCAAAACTGTGCTAAACGTGATTTCACTAGTGTTCCACATTCCTGTGCAGAATTCAAAAATATTGAAATTAAAATCCCCCTGAGAATGTTTGTCATGAGGAGGAGTAAGTATTCCAGCTCGACGTCAACATCACGATGAACTAATCCACACACAAAGGTAGAAAGTCTATAGGTGGAACATCAGTTATCAGCTGGCCTAGTACTATGGCTACTACTCTTTCCAGGTAGAATTATAAGCAATATTTACCAAAGATTTTAAAACAGAAATTATACTAATTGTTCTCCAGGCAAAGGGCAATAGTGAATTACTGTTTCTTTTAGGATCAGCTTTATAATTTACCTACATTTTTTGTTAGATCTGTTCTTGCTTAGAGTGGAAAGGCTTAACCATAAGGAAATAAATGCAGCCTAAACACAAATTTATTAGTTCCTGGAGTGGTAATAGAAAACATTATTTTGCATTGCTTCTCACCAAAAAAATATATTAATTATTAAAATGCTGTATTACAAAGTAGGAAACATTGTATCTGCTATTCAGAACAGAATACAGAAAGATACAGAATTCATAGAAAAAAAAGTGTACATTTAAATAATTTAGTTTCTTAAAACAATTCTGTCAGAATACAAAATTCCCTCTTATACATTAGATAGTGTTTACTTACAATTCTATTATTTTTCATTGCTAATTACAAAGATATATGAAACCTGCACCAAATCCCATTTCCATTTCTTAAAGCCTCAAATTAAACAAAAGATTTACCAAATGAAGGCATATGACACTTAACCCTAAAAATAAATATTTACAACAAACAAAACAGATTTCATTTTTCTAAAGTTTTAATAGTTAAAATTTTTCTGTTATTGTACATTCATATTCACCAGATCATGGATATTCTTTTCCTTATTGTAAGAATGTCAAAGTGGATTTGTTTCTTTCAGTCCCTAGGTTGTTCATGTATTTGCTTTTGACAGAAACTGCAGAAATGGCACGCAAGTGAAGAGGATGCTGTGAAAAACCCTGTGCAGAACTGAAATGCTTGCTGGTGGTGCAGCTCAAATTCAAAAACATCAACAAGGAGATATTAACAAAATAGCACATCTCGTAACTTCAAACATACAGATAGTAGCCTGAGAAAAATGTTTCTGTATTTCATATCCAACCATTTGCTAAATAACTTAATGATAACCAGCACAAAACAAATCAGTTCTGTTGCGTTGTCCTGGATGGGCAGGATTCGCCGAGCCTCAGCCAGGATGCAGCCTGCCCCTGGCAGCCCCCCCACGGCAGACCAGTATGGTCCCCGATGTAGAGACACCACGGAGTGGGGAAGGCAGAGGGACTCCAAACCGGCTGTCCCGGGGCAGTCCCGGGCTGGGAACTCCCTTTCTGATTGGTTGTTGGTTGCTGTGGCTCCGCCCCACCCCCGCAGGTGGGGAAAACCGAGCAGCACAGCCAGCACCAGAGAGAGCGCACATGGGACAGAGACAATAAACAACCACCAGACCCCACGTGCTTGGCTCTCCCGTCTCGCCTTTTTTCTCTGCTCTGGGAGGTCGAGGGGGTGCCCCGAGGGACCCCCTGGGACTGTGGCTGCATTCGCCAAAGAGCTGCCAGCGAGGGCAGCACGGGAACGGGCTCAGCAGGCTTAAAGGTATTCTAGAAACTCGTAGGGAGCTGGGTAGCCTCGGGGGTAGCTCTGAGCTCGCCAGCACCCCAAACGAGAATATAAAAAACAGTAAGTTCCTTGATTTACACTCTCTGTTGTAGTTAATTCTAGAAAATATGGCGAAAAATTTGCTCGGTGTCGGGAGCAGCCATAGTCAAAACCAAGCAGATTCCCAGGCAGCTCTGGCTTATGTACCATAGCTAGAGCTCAGGCTGAAGCCGGGCACAACAATATTTATAAATTTACAATCTGCTGGTCACGTAGGAGGCAGTGGCCTCTGCTTCAAAACTAGCCTGTCTTTGCTAGCAGGTTTCCAAACAGCATCCAGCACAGAACGGTTTAAGGGTCAACAGTTCACTCCCTTGAGGGGCATCCATGCAATTCATCACACTGCATTTTGGACAGCTTTTCCTGTCTGCAAACAGTCAAGTGATTCAACCACATGTCTTGTGAGGATAAAGAGAGAAATATTCCGAGAAAGAGAAAAAGACGCTTCTGTTCAGATCAGCCTGCACTGTTTGGCTGCTAACCACAAAGTAACTCCTTCTGCTGTGCTGTTAAGAGTCCCATTAAAAAGTTCATCTTAAACCAGAATCTTAGTGACCAAACTTATGTTGTCCCATATAGAGAATCAAAACTCCCAATAAAAATCAAGGAGTCTATTCCAATTCTCAGAGCTGCTCTCCCAATATTAGATTTAGAAAATAAAACGTACATCCTCTCTTATAAGAATTAGGATTAATAGGGAGATCAGGCAAACCTTGAGGTATCCACTGACTAATCAGAGTAAAACAAAATACTTCTCCTTTGCAGAAATAATGGAAGTTTAAAGCAAATAATATTCACTGATTCAGCTGTAATACTCCATGTGAGGGTTTTTAAGTGTTGTTTATATTAAAAGGCTAGCAAATTATCACCTGATAGCTGTCGGCTATAGCACAAAGGATGTGAAGTATCTAATTTGCCTTGTGGAGCACCTCTGAAGGCTTTGAAATTTTAGCTCTGTAAATAGCTGAAAAACATCTGTGGTTTCCAATGTCATTGAACTGGCTGACGGGGGAGATTCAGCAGATGTGCTGTTTAATCTTCCTTTCTCAGTATTACATTGTGTAATATTGGCTTACTCAGCTGGTTCCCAGCTGATTTTTCCAGATTTCTGGAATGGGGAAGGACACTAAAGTTGGGAGTTTTTCTTGTTTTGTTTTGTTTTGTTCTGAGGGTTTTTTTATCTCCTCAATTTACTGTTCTTTGTGAGCATCTGGCAAAACATTGGAAGGACAAGGTCTTTAGAAAAATTAATGTCTACCCCAGTCTGAATATAAGGCTTACATATCCTTTGTATCTGTGTAATGATTCTCTCCAGAGACTTGCAAGGAAACAAAACAAAATAAAACAGATGCAGAAGGGAGGGGAAGAGACCTTGAGAGGTCTGTAAGACCAACCTCCTGCTCCAAGCAGGGTCAGACACGAGATCGGATGTTGTTGCTCAAGGCTTTATCCAGCTACGGTTTGGAAATCTCCAAGGACGGAGGTGGTTTCACCTCCCTGTGCTGTATGTGTTGGGGAAAAAAGCCTTTGCTTACCCCCAGCCTTGCTGGCCTGGCTCAGCTTGCTGCATGCCAGGGCACAGAGCTGCCCCTGGCTCCAGTGGCATCACTGCTGGGCTCTGCCTGTCTGGGGTAGGGCAGCTCCATGCAAGCTGGGCCCTTTCTTACCCTGTCCCAGCCTCTCCACAGGGCAGCCCTGCCCTTGAGCATATTGACTGGTCTGTTCCTGTTTGGGGTCATCTGCAAGTGACCAGTAGTTGTAACGAGTGATTTTTATTTTTTTAGAAGTATTTATTGTTATGCATTCAAGCCTAAGAAACTTCTTCAGAGATGTGAAAGGGAAGGAAAAAAAGAAGAAATAAGAAAAAAAAAGACGTAGAAAGAAGACAAAGCAAACCACTCCCTTAAATATGTAATTCAGGACCAACTGCCTATTGACAACTGGTAGAAGACATCTGAAACCTTGTGTGTTCTGGACAAAATCTAGACAAACAATCTTAAAAAAAAAAAACAAAAACAAAACCAAAACCGAACCAGGACACCACTGCTCTTCCATATAAATACATGCAAATAACCTAAAGGCACTGTGTCATGTTGAATTTGCATGTGCTGCGGAAATGGCCACAAGAACTTTGTGAAGTTCTGGAAATTTTCTTCATTCTCCTAGACAACAAAATCTGCTGCAAGATGGTGTTTCTAGTTTAAAACCAGCATTCCTAACAAGCCTTTCTCCCAGTCTGAGAGATGTCATGAGAGGAATTATAGAAGCTATTCAGAAATTCAAGGGGGCAAAAAAGCAGACACACAGACAGGTATGGGCAGAAAGGGATCACTAGAAGCCTCACATCCAGCTTCCTGTACAAGGCTGAGTTACCTTCAGCACCAGGATGAGTTGATGAGGGCTTTATTCAGCCTGGTTTTGAAAGCTCCCAAAAGGGAAAATTCCGTTGCCTTTCTTGGCATTGTGCTCCACTACTTCACCTTCCTCAAGGCAAATTATTTCGTCTTTGCCTAGTCAGAATCTGCTTTACTGCAGCTTTTTACAGTTGCCTCTGCTGTACACTGCTGAAAAGACTATGGTTCTGCCTTCTTGATAATCCTCCTTTAGGCTTAGCAGAGAAGATTGTAATCACTGCCCCTGATCCTCTGGCTCTATTCCTGCCTGTACAGCTCGCGTGCAACCTGAAAGTCTGAAGGTGTTCAAGGGAAAACTCAGCCCAAGGTCCAGACAGCAATGTGCAACCTTGGCTCCAAATACCTGTCTGCACTTCTGCTTAGTACCAGCCCCTCGGAGGGATAGAGAAAGTGCCCACATGTCAAAGCAACGCTTTTCCTTGCTGTGAACAAGGGCAGATCACACCTCCTTGGTCTCCTGTACAGCATTGCACTGTTCATGAGAGGCAGCACCCCTGCAAGCAGTGCTGGGGCAGAGCAGAGTATATCACTTTTGACTTCAGAAAGCGTTTGTTCCCAGGGCAGGGTTGCAGCATGTGGCATTTGTTAGTGCTGTATGTCTGTGTCAGCCAAACGAGGCTCAGCAGCTCTGATTTTTGAGTAGCAAGAAGGGCAGAAATTCACACATTCACATGCATTTCACACAGCTTTTGAGTTTTCCACAAAGTCTCAAACAGAGGCAACATCTAGAGACCTTTGTCTTCATGATCCTTCATAGTCAAGGCAGGCTTAGGAGTCAGTAGATAGCTGCTATTCTTTATGAGCAACTGAATGTCCAAGGCCTCAGATGTTTTGCTTCTGCAGTGTGCTATCCCTCCTGTGCCATGACCCCCTGGGAAGATTGTCCATCTGTCACTGTTAGCCCCAGGCATGGAATCAAATAGCTTTTTTATAGCTTTAACCTTCCAGGTGTCAACATCCACTCAGCCTTCCTGATGTCTGTGTAAAACCATCTGCTATTCAGAAAAGACTAACACATGTACAAGTGGTGATCCACTTTTGGATGGTCCTTCTCCATAACCAGCTGCTGGGGTGTGTCACAGAGGGCCTGATTTCTGGATCACTGACCAAAGGGGGTGGGAGGAGGCAGCTCTCATGGAGAAACTTAGCACTGTGGGCATGGAATTTCTATATTGTCCCCAAGGAAATTGAAGAGATTTCCAAATTGCAGATAACTTCAAACACAAGCTTGTTGTCCATCTTTCTGCTCCCTCCACAGGCAGGAAAAGGGGGGCAGCTGAATGCAAGATTTTTACAAGCAGAGTCAGCAATCCGCTAACGAGTCCAGCTCCTGCCTACATGTGTACTGCCAGCCTGGCATTTTAACTTTTCCTTGGTAAAAATATCATCTTTCAAATCCCGCAGGCTCCTTCAGCTCTTTTGCTACAGGAGCTTGGTTAATGAATTCTCTATGGACTTGTAAACATTTCTGCACCTCATTACTTGCCACTTCTGCATAGAAGTCTGCTTGGAGCTTCATTAACAAAGATTATGTTCATGTGAACCATGACTAATTCCTCCCCAAGCACTTCCATCTCTCATGATCATGTCTAGGTTTAAAAATAAATGCCAGCTGTCCTTCTTTCCTGGTGCTTGTGTACAATGGTAGCCTGATAAGATTATTGCTGAACTGATCACATGGTTTGTACCAGAGGTTCCAAAAGGGACTTTATTTTGCTTTATAGATTAGAGAAGAATTTCTTGAAAGCTTTACAGGAAATAGAAAATAACAAGCTTGCCCTTATGCTGCCATACTGTCATGCTGGCAGGAACTAACTTTATAAATTTTTAAAAAAGGAGGGACCAAAAAGTAAACAATTATTGATTCACTTGAAACAAGACAGAACAAGCTGTGATTTGTTGGAGTTTGCAATAGTAATTCTTAAGTTTCAGTTTGTAGTCACTATTATCCAAACCAATTTAGAAAAGTAAAACAAAGCTGTTTTGCTTCCCCACCTGCAAGGCCACACCCTGGGGCTTTGTTTTTTGCTGTTGTTATTTAAAAGTGCAGCCTACATAGCTGCATACAGAAGGTTAGGCCAAGGAGGTTGTACAGTGCCAGTTTAGGCACTGTTCTCCACTGCCTGCAATTCAAGGACTGATAAGTTTGGGTAGAAGGGGTGTCAGACACAGTCTGCAATAGCCCTACTAACAGTAACTGAGTTGTTCCTTCCTAAAGTCGCTGTGACCAGGCAGACTGATATCACCAGGGAATAGAGTATCTGTTTTAAGATGCCCATGAGCACATATTCCTAGCAAGTCTTGAGAAAAGCCCCTACGTCTTTTAAAAGGTCTTCATATTCAGCTGACAACTCTGAAGAGAAGCATGAGGTTTGAGTGCATTCCTTACTGGCACCCATGGGAAGGGACACTTCCACTCCCGAAGAGGGTGGCAGTGTGGCAGTATGCAATCAAGCCTGGTGTGACTTGTAGTAACTTAGTAAGAATAAACTTGGGAAAGAAGAAGCTTGAACTCTAAAGGAGGAAACAATGAAAACAGCAAGGCTGTATTTTTGTTTTCAAGATGCAGAAAACCTCTGAATGGGTTTCGTTATGCTGAAAGAGCATGAAGCAATTGGACATGTTTATAATTCATTGTCCTCCTGCATCTGTGATAAAAGAATAGATATATTAGAACTCTCATGCTGACCCAAGGCTGACTAATTATTTGCATCTTCCCACTCTAGCCAAGGTAAAAGTGGAGGTCAGGGAACGATGGTCCTAAAGATATATTTCTTATTTAATTGACTGTTCTATTGTTTTCCAAATATTTCAGTGATTTCAGAGCCCCAAACAAACTGTGTATTTACTGGGCATTGCTTTGTTTTTTTGGTTTTGGTGGGGGTTTTTTCTAGGCAATGTTGATACTTTGCACTGCAACATCAGATACCTGATTTCCTGACTTGACTACAGAAGAAGGCAATATGAGTTGACATGATTGAAAGAGATTCAGAAAGCTTTCTGCAGAGAATGGTAACACTGGAAAAAATATTTGCTATTTCTTTGGAGAACTGATTCATGATTCTTCTCTCTCTATCCTTATCTGCCATCTCCTTCTGTTTTTCACTGATGTTGAGATGACCTCGTGGATTCACTGACAGCCGTGGTGTGCACAGGGCTCACTGCAACAAGCTTGAACTTGAACACCTCTGTCAATAACCTGTGATGCTTAATCTGAACTTTCTGGTGTTTGCAGAGGTAGTTTTCCCAATGGCAAACATGACTAAAGCAAGAAAAATTGTTTTATCCAACCACTTCAATACAAACTATAAAAAGAACTCTAAATCCTTCTCCTAAAATCTTCCTCTGGGATGGCTACTTTCACACTCCCAATGTAGCCTTCACACATTTTCAGGCTGTAAAACTCTTGTTGGGTATCCAGGCCTCGTGGTGCTAGATGGATACAGCAGAGCAACCTGTTTCTCTTGTTCCTTTCTTACAAACCCCAGCTGCCACATGCCATCCCGCAGCTCCTATGCAACCTTTGCACTTCCCCAATATCTGCCCAAGTAAACCTTGCCAGCCACCAAATGGGTTCTGTTATCAGGTAATAGGTATGTAGCTCGCTAACATAAACAGAGCCTCTCAAGTTTCGAGGGGCGCTCAGACTGCTTCTGCTCTCTCTTAAATAGCTCTTCACCAATTTTTCATACCCTTTTTTTTTCACTTTCATTTGATTGTTTCATTTGTTCACTTTCTCTGGGGTGAGCCTTTCTGCTGCAGTGCTGGAGGTTGTTGCTGCAAGTGAAGATGATGCTCAAGCATGTTCAAATGATGAGCTGGCTTAGACTTCTGCACCCAATACAATTGCAAACTTTTCTCCACTCTACAATATTACTCCCTTTTCACATAAAAATAATGAAAGGAAAATTCTTTTCTGACCACTTCTTTCTATTTATCTTCCTTTCTCTGTGTCAGATCTCTTCTCTGCATTTCTTTTCCCTCTGAGATATTTTCTTTGCTGGGAGAATATCTGGAAACAGTTGTTTTCCTTTTAAACCTTAGCATTTAGGCCTTGGTGTTCTCAGAGACTGGCAGGTATCTCAGGGGAGGGTGTAACAAGAGAAAGACCAGTCCCTCCAGTCTAAGTGTGCTCAAAGGCTTTGCTTCTCTGGCAGGCACATGAGGCTTGGACCTTCCACCTTGGTGCAGTGCGGCAGACTGTTTTCATGCATATATGGCATGTTGGAGGCTTGTGAAGGACTTGAGCATCTCTTGAAACAGCAGTTTGGACACAGTACAAGTGGAGACTTAGCTTGCACTGTGAAAACCTGGGCAGTGATGCAGGAGGGGAAGCTCTCTGCCTTTGCACATGCCCTAGGAACCACATTACATACACATAAGTATACAAAAATAATAAAAGTTGTCACAGCAGGCAGTCAAAATGAGCCATGAAAACCAGCTCTTCTTGGAGCCAAGGCAGGCTCTGCCTTTGTTATAGGTTTAAGCAGGATCAGTGAATCTTAAAAGCAGGCAGATGAGCACCAAAATCACATCTGCCATTCATCTTGCTTTTACTGGCATGGTAGGATTGAAACCCTGTTTTGGACTCAGTGGCAAAAAGAAAGTGGTTATGTTATGAATATTTTCCAGTTTTACTACCTACTACTACTACTGCAGTTCTACCCCGCCAAGCCTTGCTTGTTAAACATTAAAGTTTTTTACTAGCTTCCACACTGTTCTTGTTAAGTAGGTCAAAATCATAAAAACATTCTGTCTTCATCTTTCTCTTTCTTTCTTTCTTTCTTTCTTTTCTCTCTTTCTCTCTTTCTCTCTTTTTCTTTTTTGATGGCTAGTAAGAGAATAAACAGACTTCTGCTTGCTGTATTAATGCAATAGCACTACCCAAATGATGGTCACTAGCCCCTTCCCCTCTTCCTTCTCCAAAGACATCAGTTTTGTTTCCTCTTCTCCTTTGCACAAATATTCTGTAAGAGCAAAAGACCATGGGTGACTCAATTTCCCCAGCTTAATCAGTCTCAGAAACTTGTTTTCCCTCGCTCAGAGTACCAGATCATACTGTACCACTCACTTACGGAAGTGAAACTGATACCGAGGTTCAGCTGTGCAACTATGTCCTTATGTGAACTGGAACGGAATCTCACAGCAAAAGGATGCCATGGGCAGGGAATGTTCAAATTCGCACAGAGGTTTCTGAAATGAGATGGTGTTTTTTGCTTCGTGACACTGCAGTTTGCTCCTGCTTTCTGTCCCTAGATGCGGTCACAAATCACCACACAAAAAATTATGAAGTGGGAAGCATTTAACTTTGTTCCATGACATAATTCTTCCCCCATTTCACAGAGATTTGTGCTTGTAAATGGTGTTAAAACCCCTATGCAGAGGAGTAGTGCTTTCTTCTTTTTTGAGGTGTGTGTTTGCTTTTTTTACCTAACAAAGCTTAGGGGGAAACTCCTGGGGAATTGCTAGCTGTTTACAGAGTTCCTTTCTCACCGGTTCTGTGCTCCTTTTTGCCTGTCCCCACCAGGGCAATTGCAGGCTGCTCAGATCCTCCAGCTTCTGTGGCACACACAAACACCTCTGACTCTGCTAACTGCAGTCAAGTTAGTTGAAAGATATGCACTGAGGGCAACCACAAAAGCTCCGATTTTGAAAGCCATTACACACAAACTGCTTTTCCCTTGCAGCTGATCCCTGCACCAACTGGAGGGCTGTTTGCTCCTTCTCACCCAGGGAGTTAGCCACTTCCTAGGGATGAACTGCAGGAGACCTCGGATGTGTGTTGTGTCTGTACACAGACGCTGGGTCAGGTACATTGCAACACAGAAAGATTAAAAGCTCTGCTATCCCTTGTGCCTGGATTCATGCACATGCATGACAGCCCTCAGTTGATCCCAAGCTGCAGCTGAAGGCAGGGGCTTCGGGGGGACAACCCCTCATCACACTTCCTGCCCACAGGTCCTACTACCTCCACAGCCACCTCTGGTGGCCAGAGCCCATGTGCTGTGCTACACTGCAGAAAACTACCCATCTGTAGCTTCGTGTCCTCCAGGGATACTTAGCAAGAAGGGATCTAATAGCTTTTCTGAAAAGATCATCTCTGGGAGAGGAATGCCTTTTTAGAAACATTCAGAAGCTTGGTTTTTCTTGAGTGGAGGAAAACCCCCAATCTTTTATTTGTTTAGATAATCACCTTCTCACATTTTTTCTGGTAATCTTAACTATTCCCCTGCTTTTCAAACAAAGCATTTTGAGTCACAGAAAATACATGCTCTTTCAGTCTCTGTGTTTTGGGAGCTGCCCAACCTGACAAATGACATGCATTAAAGACCCAGTGATTTCAGGGAAGATGAGATGATCTGGGACTTCTCCCATGTTGCCCATTTTGAAACCCAAGAGCCATAGAGTAACAATGATATATGGTTTGAGAACAATTTTTTGCAGGTCAGTAACAAGAGAGATACATGCACAGTGAGTCATCTGCACGGGTTCTCTCTGGGACAAGGAACATCTAAGAAATGCAGATTGAAGAAAAGCCCTGGAAATGTGCTTACTGTGATGGTAACAAACAAGAGTGCCAACATGTACTGCCAATGCTCCCTGGAATCTTTCACCTGTCATCCTCTACTAGGAGTCTCTGTGTCAGCTTGTGCCAAAAACAGATACTGAGCAATGGCCACTGAACTTCTGCTGTAACAATCCTTGGACCCATCATCTTTGCCACTGGAACAGCACGCATAATGTTTGGACAGCCCTGCTACCACTTAATTAACGGCCTGGGACAATTCTTACTGGAGTTGTAATTTTGCCCTCCTTCCAGTTCTTGATTCTTGAAAGGCTCAAGTAACAGAGCCCAGGTAGCAGCAGGACAGAATCTCCCTGACTTCACAATAATTAGCAAGTTGAATTAGTGAAGCCTGTTTTACCCATGCTAATCTGCCTGGTGGCTGAGCTACTCTGTGAATGCTGTGATGACTAATACAGGCTAAAAAGCATTGTCCAGCTGTGAATGCTGGAGGAAGAAGGACACTCCTAAAGTGTATGTTTTAACGTAAAAGGTAAGAACTGACACTACTTGGGACCATAGCCCGTTGGTCAAATAGAGTCAATACTGTCAAAATATGTTCAAAATAACAGAGTCATTCATCAGTGGATCTTTGCCATTGTGTTCATTCAGTGTTGGACAGTAAAATGAAAACTCTTCCCTTTTTCTTTCCCTTTCTCCTCGTGAGAAGCTAACAGAATTATTTTGTTTTTCATGCTCTTATTTTCAGGTTTACTCACTGGTGTGAACCTCCTGCTGTCCCTAGAGCCATTAGCAACACACATACCCCAGCCCACTCCCCATTTACATTTTGAGAAAATCCAGTTTTGCTTCACATCTGACTGTAATTAAACAACATGTAAGATGATGATGATAATATTTCCCTCTGGGCTGGACTTTTTTCTAGTCCACTTAAGGAACCTGTGAGGAGTTGCTGAGCTACTTAGCCTGAGGACCCAGACTACAGATCTTCATCAGAAAAAGATACCCAGTTTTGCCTTGAGGTAGAGATCATCAAGGTGTTCTGGTTTCCAGAGAGGAAAGGATAGAATTAGTGCATGAAGCAATCCTGACTTCACTTACTGTTGATACAGCCTAAGAAGATCTAAATCAGTCTAGCTTCATTATGATTCTCAATCACTTCCTTGCACCTCCACAGCATTACTTGGAAGTTTCTTTTTGCTAAAAAATGGTTCCAGCTGTAAAGGTCTTTCTAACATACATCAAGAATGGAAAGAACCTACATCAGACACTGAAAGCAGTTAGTTCCTTAAATAGTCAAAGTGTTTCTATAATGCAATTTAGAAAATGGTCTTTTGAAAAAACCTGGTCCAAGATACAACCAAAAGGTGCTGAATTGCAAATGATCTCAAAAACAACAGGGTAGTCAGAAAACTTAATGTACAAGCACACAAATATTGATCTTTGTGCCAGTGTGCACATATGAAATCAGTGGTTTTGTGCAAAAGAAATGTACAAAGGCACATACAGGTTCAGGTTCCACCATACCATTTCTTTTTCTTTTGTCTGTAGTGCAGTATCTGGGGAACTGCTTGGCGTTTACTGTCTGTGCACAACACTGTTGCAGGGGGCTGATAGCTGTAGCTGTTTGTGAAGGAAGATTAGCTGACAAAAACTGTGCAAGTAAGTGTATTCTGGGCTTTCCCCAGAGAGGTAGTCTCTGCCTTCTTTGTTTTTCCATTTACTTCCTTTTTCTCAATCCACATAAAAAAATCTTTTGGATGGAGGATCTTACCCATTGGCTTGCTACAGTTTCTGGGCACCAGAGGCTGCATGGGTGTTTTATGGGTTTGGGCTCCTTCCATGTGTTTCAATGGTTTCAATGCTGTGCTCTGATTTTGGCCCCTGCATGCCTGAGACAGCGTTGCCTTGGCAGAGCAGCAGCCTGCAGCAAGGGTAACGGGGGCTCTGCAGTCAGCTGTTAACCTGACCCCTCCTCTGGCCAGGTGGGATCGAATCTGCCGCCCTAAAATGGAAACGTGAAACTGCTGAACGCTGTGACTGCAGGACAGCTGCTGTCATAGGCCTTCCTTCAAACAGGAGAACCAGAGTGGTGATAGCTCTGAAGAAAACAGCTTGGACATCATCCTGACCATGTTTGTGTCTCATCCAAATTTTGTTAGGTT
This sequence comes from Dicrurus megarhynchus, assembly GCA_013399195.1. Classification (NCBI taxonomy): domain Eukaryota; kingdom Metazoa; phylum Chordata; class Aves; order Passeriformes; family Dicruridae; genus Dicrurus; species Dicrurus megarhynchus. Next base: position 20,424 of record VXAD01001121.1, read on the forward strand.
TTTCATCTGTTTTACATCTGATGAATAATGTGGAGATAGGTCACAGAGCAGAAAAAAAATCCTCGCTGAGATCAGCTGGGGCATGGAAAAAGAGAGCCTGTCCAATTCTTGAACTCATTGGCTCTTCCTGCCCCTGGGGATGAGTGTTTCACTTGTGGGTGAAACAGAGCTGGAAGCCACCCTTCCAGGCAGGGAATCTCTCCACAGCCTGTCTGCATTTCCCTCTAGGACCTGCCCAGGTCTCTAGCTGCTTTCTGCAGAGAGTGTATACATGGTACAAAGCCAAACTGGTAATTCCTGATGTTGGATGGAGCTGTAGAAAACACAGGACTTTTCCAGACAGCCTGAGTGCATCTAGTGCAAATGGAGCCTGTTATATATATATGTTTAATTTGTGCCTATAAAGTTTATACCTGTCTAATATTGAAACACATATATGGAATATGTCTGTTAAAAATCCAAACCATGGTGAAACCGCATTCACTGAGGAACAAGTTTCAGTAAGAATGTGCAATCTTTCTCAACTAAAGGATTTCCGAGAAGCACATTATCATATCTGAAAACTGGCTTAGCCGAAGATGGGCCATCTCGGAGAAATCATCCGGCCATTCGCACCACGATAAGATATCGGCGACATATCAGGACCATCAATCTGTCCCTGGGAGGAGACGAGATTTCATCAAGACCCCATCTCCTCATCGGAAGGACATTGTTCCTTGCTGGAATAACTAAGAAAACCAAATTTAATATCTTTGGACTCTGGACTCTGAATACAGAGTTGCCTCCAGCAAAATAAACTGTATAAAAACTCACCGCTCCGAGACCTCAGTGTGAACAGAGCTTCACTGACTCTCTGTCAGGCTGCCTGTCACCCAGCTGCCGACACCCCGGGCTCGGAGCTGTTTCCCTGCATTGTGGCTTTTTATCCTAAAACTCTGCCAAATTTTCTATCAATAAATTTGTTCTAATTTTTATTATAGATATCGGCTCGTTTCATTTATAACAGAGCCCAAGCCCATGCTTTGGCTTTCCCTTCCCATAAGCAGGGCAAGACAACCTCTTATCTTGGCCCAGGTGGGCAGGTGCTCATGATTTCAACAGGATGTGTGGTCTGTGGTAATCCAGGTAATGCAGGCAATCCACACAAACCTTGGATTGCAGGAAGTATTTTCAATCTCTTAATGTCACAACAAATCCCAGTCAAAGTGCTGTATGTTGTATGACCTGCACAGGTGGAAAATCCAAACAGTGTGAGAGCAGCAAACTTGAAATGTTAGTCCATACTCGGAGAAGGACTTGTTAGTAGCACCTCTGATGAGGGTAATAGGGTCATCTGGAGTTCTCTGGCCGTTGCCAAGCGTCCCATGGGGTCTGACACCAGCTGTCATGTTCGGCCAAACTATGAGTTGGTCGATGCAGATCAGTATTGTGCCATCAATGAAGTGGAGATAAATGACCTCAGGCAGCAGGATGGTCAGGTTTGGAGGCAAGGATCTTGTGCTTTCCCTGTAAACCAAAGGTGGACCAACTCCCAGAAAACACGTGAGCAAGCCAAACCTGAACCTTAAGGCCCCTTTCATGTTCCAGCCTTTGCTCCGTTACGTCTCCAGCTGCACACACCACTGCACAAAGTGAATGTATGTTACAGGGCACGTTCCAGCATGCAGGTTTCTTTGAAAGAGGCAGATCAAAGCATCATAGGGCCATTCAGGTTGGGAGATCTTCCTAGCACAGCTGTACTGTTCCTCCTCTCCTTGATATCTGAGCATAAACAGTTTTCAGTGTGACCTTGGTGTTCCCAGGAGCACTGCAACCCAGTGTCACACAAACACTTTTTGTGTTGTCACTGCTAAACCAGAGCTGGACTGCACACAGGCATTCCTCACTGCAGGAGGTTCCCTGCTCTGACTGACGCCCTTGCTCCCCAGAGACTTGCTAACAACTGCTCTTGGTCATGCTGTCAGAGTGGGTCTGGATTTTTCAGAGCCCTGTCCACTATCAGACATCACCTGATGAGTTTCATATCATGCTTAAAGTAGTGACACAGCAAAGGGGTGTCAGGAACCAAGCCCATATCAGACCTGCACTCCCAGAGCAGGAGTCAGGATAATGATTTTAATTGTTGCTGTTAACTTGCTTTTTCCCTGCTAAAAATTTTAGGAGCAGATGAATGATCTGTGTGGACTTCCAGACCTGTCCATGGCCTGTCCCTTAGCCTCTTACAAGTGCTGTTGCAAGCGCTACAGGAAACAAAGGAAGTAAAATGTGCATTTGAAACTATCCAAAAGAAAAGAGGAACCTCTCAAAGGCAGTTCACAAGCCTGCAGAGCCCCTTCCCCAGCTGGGTCTGTTGTCTCCAGGAAAATCAGGCTTGCCAGCTTCCTCGGGTCACTTGTAATCGCTGCCCTGTTGCAGCTACCTGTGGCAGCAGCCACATCCAATAATGAGTTTCCCAGCCCAGCAGAGAGGACTTCAGTGTCAAGACCTGGCTTGATCTGGGCTGGATGAGAATCACTGATTGGGAGATGACAGGGCCATTCCCAGTTCTCTGAGCTGTTTGGCCCCTGCCAGTCCCATAATCACCCAGCTGTGAACTGCCTCCTTTCAGTACAGCCCCGTGGGAGTAACAATCCGATGTTCTTGAAGTACTTTGCATTTGCCTTCCTGCACTGCTGTCTTTCAGCAATCAACCAGCTGCAGATATGATGGCGGCAAAAACCCCAAATCTTTTTCTTCCATCACATTTGGGTTTATTTCTGAATTTTTTAGCAGTTTGAATTCAAGAGTATCATTAAGTTACTCGCACATTAATGCAGCTCTCATAAACTCTGTTGTCCTTTGTAGGCTTCAAAACATGAAATATTTAAATATTATAAGAAAAACAAAATTAACTGCAACCATAAGGTCTGAGGGCTGGAATGCTCTCTGCTTCTTTATACTGTTCAGGCTTGCTAGTCAGCAAGGTGAATTGAACCTGTAGGTTGCATTCCTGATACTTTCACAAACACTTGCTCTATTTGGTGGGTTACTGTCATTATCCATCATCCCAAGCTTCAAAATTACAAGCACATGATCCTAGAAGCAGCAGCTTTCCAGGGTAATTGGGAGGAAAAACATTGCAAACGAACCCCTGGGTGCTGAACCACTTTTCTCTGCTGGTGGAAGGTCCCTGCTCCACCTGCAAGTGTCTGAGTGAAATGTGTGTGTGTCTCTGTGTATTAGCGGGTTGGTAGAGGAAGCAAGTAGGACACCTCCCTGTTGTGATCACCGTGCAGAAAGCCTTTGAAGAAACAGAAAAGCAGTACCAAAGCAACTAAAAGAAGCAGCCAAGTGCAAAAAGTCATTAGGGAGGAAACAAGAGAAGCAAAGCAGTGACTGGAAAATTGCGGCCAGCACACGCTGGTGTTCACAACGTTCCAGGCCAGGCCAGTGCGTCTGTTGCAGATGTTGGCTTTCAACTGCAAAATGAAAGATGTGTTTATTAGCACATTTAAATAAAAGACAACTCACTAGCAGAGCAATTTACAGGATCAATGTTAGTGTGTGGTTAGCTGTTTTGCTGAACTGAGAACAGTCCTAACCCCTCTCTCTGCACAGAGGTAGATGTTTCTCCTAATGAGGTCTCAGCCACAGCAGTGTAGCCAGTTTGGAGATAACTGTTTTGTCTCTTCCTGTGATACATTTTAATTTCGTGGCTAAAGTGTGGACTTCCTTCTCTCTGCTGGGCCAGCAGCTGCAACAAGCAGTAACACAGATGTAACATGCATTAGTTGCTCTAGGTGTGAAAGAACACTCAAAATAAATCAAGGACCATAAATAATCTCAGTCACCCCTCTGCTTTGCTCAGCTCAACATAATTTGGCATAAAGTATTTCAAAAACCATGTAAGGTAACCAGTTTACATAGGCAAAGTTTAGAAATGGCAGGATCTGGAGTTCCCCTGAATTTGCATGCAACAGACAAAAGAAGAAGTGAATCCTGCTGAAAACCTGTTGATTAAAATAGTTCAGTCAGGAGGGAAAGATTAATCTTTTCTTGTTGTTTTTCAGCACCGATGATGAAAATAGTTCTCTACTGTTTATGGGGACTGGATTTGTACAGCTGTTGCTAAAGCCGTTCTGAAAGTGACACACAAAATACTGTACTATCTCAGGCAAAAGGCAAGCTGTGTGGAAATCCATGGGGCTTTTTTCACAGAGCGGGGATCCACCTGAAACTGACCCACCTGATGTGAGTCTAACCAACTGTAAAGTCATTGCTCTTGACAGATCACCATCTTTGACCCCTGCATTGCAGGAGAATGCCCTGATGTCTTGCAGGGACAGGGAAAAGGTGTGCTCTGTGAGAAATGTGTGCAGAGAAAGCAGAGGAAGGACGGCTGCTTTGTTGTGAGTAGTCATGGCCACCAGGGATGTGCGAGGCAGGGGAAGGGGCCATTTGGAGCAAGCACATCCAGGGGCTGCAGTGGGTGGGTGCCTGTGCCCCCGCCGCATGTATCCACACTTGCTGGGCACCTCCTCAAGGAATCAGCCACAGGAGGAGATTTTCAGCTGTATTTGTTCTTTTAGTTCCCTATGACACTTTGCTTACAGGCCAGAAAGAGCAAGAAGGATGTGTGCCACATCAGTGCCTGAGAGAGGGAAAGCAGCTGTGGTGCATAAATGCCTGAGCTGAACAGATGCTGGAGAGACAGAGGACTTCTCTCTCCTGGCAGCCCTGGGGGCTCTGATTGTGCCCTGCAGAGAACCTCTGGGGTCAGGCTGGCATAGTTTTGCCTATGTCATGTTTGCTCTCCTGTTCTGGTAGCCACTAAACACTTGATAGGGGTAACTGTGTTGGGCTCTGAAGGCTTACCATCACTGTTTCACAACAGAGCCTGGACTGGTGTCTTCACAAGGAAAATAAAAATCTGTGGGCTAGTCCATGCTCCATCCCACTAGAGAGGGGATCCCACCTTGATGATGATGAGGAGACCTGTGAGCTCAGAGATGCTGCATCCCCTCTTCCACCTCTGTCACCCGAAAACTGTCTTCTTTGTTGCCTTGGTCCCAGGAAGGGGTGCCAGGGAATGCTGTCTGCCCAGTGGCAGCACTCAGGGACCCCAGGGACTTGGCATTGCTCCTACCACACCTTCCCTATTTTTCCTCCTTCCCAGGTTAGCAATTCCAGCCTTCCACCCTACCCAGACCCTGCTCCTGTCTGTGTCCATCCAGGAAGTGACACACACAGAAGAGCAGTAATGGGCAAGAACCCAGGGAGCTCCGAAAAGCACAGACATATATACATTAAATAGCTCAAGTGAATCCTGTACAATTACTTCCCAGTTTCTCCCAAGCCGTGTTGCTCTTTCAACTTCCCTCCCTCACCAGGATAAATCAGGTACTTTATGCTTGTGTTTATGAAGATCTTTCCCTCCCAACCCAGTTTTCAAGTACAACATAATAATAAAAAAAAATCTCTTGTGCTTTTCCTAGGACTCGTGTTTGTGAAAGGAGGTGTGTGAGGGAAGCAAGCAAAGTAAATAAGTACAAAAGGAGAAAGAGGAGGAGACAGGGAAATGTGTGCTAAACTCTGTGGTGTTTCCTCTTGGTTCACTCACAGTCCCTTTCTTTTTGCTTTTTCTGTCTCTTACATTTTCAAAAATCTCTTCGCAATAATGACTTGGGGCTCAGTCAAGAAAAGGAGCCTTGTAAAAACCAATAAGTTGTTTTAGATAGACCAGGTCTTTCCTGTTAACAAAGTAATTCACAATTCTTGGGTTAGCAAACTCTCAAACTTTTGGCCTTATAATTGGTTTTGTACTGCATGCCCTATAAACCAGAAGTTAAAACCTGGCACATAATGATACTGAGAAAAACCATACAGGTAGGGAAACCAGAAATATTACAGGCAGAAAGGTTTGCTTGCCAATCCAGGTTATAACCTGGATTATTGACTTCTAAATATTTAACCCTCTTTAGACTGGTTGCTATAGAACATGTGTGCCTTAAAGGATGAGAAGACATTAGCTACCCCAAAGGTGTCCTGCTGCAATCAGAAACCTGGTGCAAGCTAACCTCTCACCAAATAAGTATGGAAAATAGCACTGTTGCTAAGCTTGTAAGCCTCTCCCTCTTTTTATCACCATTTATGTTTCCTTTGAGTCATGCCCACAATTCAAATGAAGCATCTACCTTCTTGTGAATCACAGTAACAAAAATAAATAACCAAGAAGAATTACCAACAGAGCACGTCCACCCACTTTGTCATGGGAAATTGTCTGCTCTGCTAAGGGCAATCTAGCAGAGGCCTTTAAAATCCCTGTATATACACTAGAAGTGTTTGACCCCTGTGCAAGTAATCCCTGCTCATTTGGCCGCGCCTGCCACGTACTTCGCACGGCTGAACTGAGGGGATGGTGTTGGCAGCAGAAGGGGCACAGCCAGTGTCATCGTGGGTGAGCCCTGCCAGCTCACCCAGAACTCACTGCTTGCTGGCTCTCAACCCCAAAATACTACCCTTCTGGGGCTTGATTTTCAAAACACCAGCCACAGTCCTGCTACAGGCCAAATAAGTATCTGGCAGACTGTGTCATGCACAAACCTTGGGGAATGTGGCATTGCCCCTGTGCATTTGTGAAACTGCTACCTTGCTGCTCGGCACTGGCAAGGGCTGCCTAATAACCACCCCGTGGAGGTTCAGCCCACAGGGATCTCCACACATGGGAACACATCTAATTTTCTCATTTCCTAATTTCCTGCCCTGAGGTGGTGTTCGCATACCACATCAGAATTATTTAAGCAAGCCTCCTTGTGTGTTTGAAAGTCAAATAATTGCATTTCATAAGATTTGTCATTTTATAGATATAGAATTGATTACCAACTATTAATGCCTATCTTCCCTTCCCCACTCCACCCCCCTCAGATGATTTTCAGCAAAGACATGGACAACTGGGTACCCTCTAAATAACCTATCTGGCAGACAGATGGTGTCAGAAATAACCTTTTGGCAGCCATCTATCAGATAAGTTCCATGCCTCACTTTGGATGCACATAGTTGAGGCACCCTAGGAATTCAGTACCTGGAAATGGTGAATATCACTGATGTGCAGAGTACACACTGCAAATCCAGAGTGGCAGGGCCTAAGGCTGTGCTCCTTGGTGTGAAGTATGAAGTCCCCAGGTTTGTGGAAGCCTCAAGAGTGTGTTGCTCGCGAGCAGGGACCGGAGAACGAACGACAGGACGACTTGTTATGATATAAAGCCGACACTTTATTCACTTACAGGTTCACTTATATACCTTAGCACGCTGGACTGGCATAAGGTCATTGGTTCACTGACCAGCCACCCCTCAAAGGGATTGGCCGGATCCCAATAACACTTACTCCAGATATTTTCTCTTTCTGTATCAATAACAATTCTATAGTTTACAAAATCTCCCAGCTGTTTCCCACAGTCCGTGAGAAAGCAATCCTTTCTCACAGACACTGGCAGAAAGCTGAGATATCTCCCTGCTGCATGCTTCCAGCATCCACAAGAGTGGACCAGACAAAGCAGATGATGCTGCTGAGCTGTGAATACACACCTCTGTAAATAACCCCACAAAGCTCCTTGCTGCCACCATCAAGCCAGGATGATAATTTCACTGTGCTTCCCAGGGATCAGTTCCATTCTCATCCTGGACTAGTCAGGTCCATGTCAGGTGGCTTTGAGCCAGCTGGGAAAGATCATCCTTCCTCTCTCCCCCTGACAGATTTTATCTTTCAGGGACACTGTCGAGGAGCAAGTGATTGAGATTTCCCTCTGGAGATGTACCCGTACATCTCAGGCATGCTACCCCAAGGGAGGCAGCCAACAGCAGAGGTGGTCCAGAGGGAAGGCGCTTGCTTGCTCTTCATCAGCCACTCAGTTTTGCATTTTTTCCACAATTCTGAACACACATTCACCGAAATCCTTGTTGAAGGCATAGTTTTCCAGTGGAATATGACCATGCCCGGTTTGACTTCTCTGAAAAATATGGTCTGGGACTGGTTCATTTTTTCATGCACATAAATTGATTGTATGTCAGCCCATCCCTAAAAACACTACTGGTAGCACAGGGGGAAGAGGGGTAACTGGTCTCCCATGCTTCTTTTCTCCAGCATCACTAAACATGTGAAGACAAACAGTGCGTCTCAAGTTCAGCATCGTTTACACTGTGAAATTGCCAGGCAAGCAAGTGCTGCACACTCTGATGTTATGTCAGCAAACATTGCTATTTCAGGTCAGCTGGGCAGTCATTTTTATTTTAGCTGCTTCTTTAGGATAAGTTTTAAACATTCTTGGATGTATGGTGTTCATACAGAAAGCAACTCTGAAAAGGGTTGGTGCCCTGTAGAAGCAGCTAAAAGATGGTGTTTCTGTGAAATGCCTTGGAAGATCAAAAGGGCAGGCCCTGAGCAGTTTATTAAAAAGCCTGATTGTTCTCCTAAACTTTAGCCATACATTTGACATCTCTTATGTACATGCCATTAGAACAATGAGAACAAAAAAGCTTTGCAAGTAATTGTTTTCTGAACACACCCGTAAGGATTGTCCAAATAACCATATTTACAGTGAGCTGTCAGTGACCAACCTGTCCCTGGATCTAAATGTCACCTTACTACTGACGTTGGAGGAGGAGGATACAATGTTGTTGTTCAAAGGTTTACAAATATTATTAGGCTGTTTTCCATCCTCTGTCTCTCCCCCCCTCCATTGTTGTCAACTTGCAGGAACCTCTTAGGTGAAAACAACCAAAATCTGAAACACTGCTGACAGAGAAACTTCTCTCAGTCTCCCTTACTGCCACGGCAGATATCAAAGAGCTGAAAAATATCCTCAATGACTAACCAAAGAATTGACAGAAGAAGTAATCGCAGCTGGGATGGGTGCTTCCAGCTCAAACCCACACCAAAATAAGAGAGTGCTTCTTTTCTTTTCTTTTCTTTTCTTTTCTTTTCTTTTCTTTTCTTTTCTTTTCTTTTCTTTTCTTTTCTTTTCTTTTCTTTTCTTTTCTTTTCTTTTCTTTTCTTTTCTTTTCTTTTCTTTTCTTTTCTTTTCTTTTCTTTTCTTTTTTCTTCCTCCCCCACAACTCCCAAGCACTTTGAATCAAAGACAGGCTTGACCTCTCTGCAGAAATTTGTCTTCTGTTTTGTTTCAAGCTTCTGGTTTTTAAGCTGCAGGAACACGAAGTGTTCCCACAATAGGATCATATGCTCCAGTATTTATTTTTCCAAATGGTAGCTGCTGTGGCTTACTATGTTCCTGGCATTTCTTCATGCATGAATTCAACACTGAGGTTCCCGTTGGCCAAAGTTTCTGTCTCCAACTGTGGTTTTAGTTCATCAATATCACAGAACTGAGCAGGGAGCCCAGCAATAGGATTCTGTCATTTGTTCAAAAGACACTTGGGGGTTTAAAAGGTGTTTGCATAACAAGTATTTGAAGAAAGACAAGTGGAGGCCACCAGGTAAATCCTTGGTGCCCTTGTGCTAGCAGAGAAGCAGGGTGTGAGACGAGGCACAGGCATGCAGGGAGCACTGCGCTTCCTTTTCTAAGATGTGTTTTATGACAATGTCAGGAAAATCAATCCACAAACACCAGAGGTTTATGTCCAAAAAGGAGACAGAGGAGTCCCTTCACTTTATTCAAATAAAGGGAGAGGCCATGGGGCATTCCCCTGGGGTCTCTCAAATTTTTGGGGGTCGCAGCCTCCTTTTTATCCTATTTTCCCTAGGTTCCCGACTGCATTTCCCTCTCTGTTTCCCCATTGGCTGAGGTACTCGAGAGGTACAGACTTCCCAGAATGCATAATATCTAAAAATTCCCTTCTAATGCATAACCCCCCTTTATTTTTAGTTCTTATTGAATTTTATGGTTTTCCCATTGTTTCTTTCATTTCTCAATATCCAGTTTTCATTTATCAGCAGACCTACAGTTTGTTTGCAGAGACAAATCTCCTTCCATTCATCAATCAGTGGAACCCTTCTCATTATTTCTTTTTATCTCTCAGTGCTAATTTCATCAACCAGCAGGCCCAGAGCTTCTTTGTAAAGACAAGTTCTGCATTCCTCTCAACAGCAAGCCCTACTCACACATCCAAACCTCCTGCCATCTCTGTTGGGAAAGAAGGACAACAGCTAAGAACTGACTAATGAAAGCAGAATCAAACCTCCACCTGACTTTCCAGAATTTTTTGCATTTTGCTTCTCTCCTACAATGTACAGAGGCTAAATGAGACCCAAGCCCTGACTCCTCCCAACCTGATCACCAGCTGAGCTTGTGTTTGAAGGCTGTGCTTCACAGTAGTAAGGGAGCAGGTCAGGGGTCTTCTTACTGGCATGGAAATAGCCATGTAAGTGATGAAATGCCAGTGCTCACCTGACACCAGTCCTGTGTGGTGGTTGTTGCACAACCCTGACACGATGTCTGCCAGGGTGCTGATGTTTTGGGATTACGTGGAAAAAGACACTTTTGCTATAGTACAAAGTTTCTGTGGAAAACTGCTTCAAAATACCTGCCAGTAAGGATGATGACTTGGGATGAATGGCCCACAAGGTAAGCACATCATAATAACCTTTGCTGGAAGAAAATAAGTTATGTCGCTTTGCTGGAAAAACCACTGAAGTCCACTTTAAGGTAGGGACAAAATTACAATATTTGTGCAACAGGAAAGGTGGAGAAAGAGTGAAACAGAGACAGCCAGGAAAACTCCCTTTCTTGGACAAGAGTTTCAGTGTAACCATTCTTTCTTATTTTTTTTTTCTCTCTCTCCCTCCCTCTGACATATGATCTTCCTGGTTCAGCAGAACTACTACTGAGTGACTTCAGCTGCTGCCTTTGAGATTATTTTAATCATGAGGCTTCTCGAATGGTTGGTGTACTGGTAAGGATGGGAAAGGATTAATGGAAAAGGATGCATGGGTGTTGTCCCCAGAAGAAATGTTGTAATACAGGCCAGACACACAATGGATTCTCACGTCGCTGCAGAGGATCTGCAGGGATGGGCACAGGAGGCTGCTAAAAGCCAGTCTGCAAGCAGCTTTGCTATGGTCAGCTGGACCCCTTCAAACAGCCAAAACCACCCTTTGCACTGCTGCTTTTCTCCCTTACCATCCTGCTTCTCTGCTTCCACATCACTGCAGTGACATGAGCTTCCCATGTGTGGACAGGTCAACTGGCCAAATTTGTTCTTGCAAAGGGCGCAAACCCAAGACACACTAAAAATGGTTGCTGACATCCAGGGTCAGGCATAAAAGCACTGATGCATCCTACAGCCAAGTGCTGGGTGACTTCAAAACGTGGCATGGATATTTCCTGCTGCTTAGCCTCCTGCAGTCCAATAACCGAAGAAAATCATCTAAGTACTAGTTGTCTCCCAGAAGAGTTGAAATTAAGTCAGCCTGGGGCCTCTGCATTACTGTGAGTTGTTTCAGGTGAGTGGTGGTGCTTGACATGCGCCACCAGTAACAGTCCTGATGTCTTGATACTGAGAGAGACTCTGCTGACCTCCAGTCTTCCTCATCCCTCAGATACACCAGGGCCCACCCACTGCAGCACAACATCATAGCTAACTCAGAGATCAAAAAGGATTAATGTTTGCTGCTTTTCTTGGAGAGATCTTCAAGCTGCCAGTCTTTCTTTGGTAACCTGCACGTGGAGCGAAACAGAGTATTTCTTGAGCTGCAGACACACCAAAAATGAAAATGTGTGACGACACCTTCCTTGATTCTGCCAGGCTGCATCATCCCACACCCATGATACTGAGCCATGCATTGAGTCATTCCAGGGAGGTGTCAAGCCAGTACAGAGGTGTCCAGAGGTATGTGCAAAATTCTGATGCTGAGAAAAAAATAGAGTGAGGAGGAAGAGATGTTGTCAAAGTGCAGCAATTCCTTTTTCCATTAAGTCAACCAGACAGAGTCAGGTAAATCCTTTTCCAGGTAGGACTCTCCTTCAGTGTGTCAAGAAGTAATTGCACACCCACTGAGTTGCATCATTCAAGCAAAGGGAAGGTTGAATCCACAAAGGGCGCTACTGAAGCAATGAAAAGAGGCATCACTACCAGGAGTTGCAGGCAAACTCATCCATGGCGAGAAGTTAAGCATCCGGAGAAAAGAAGAAATAGGATTTTCACATCTTTTTAGACAGTTTTAAAATGTTTCACCTGCTTAAAAAGATGTTGACTATTCTGGTTTCAACACTCTGGTGTGTGCTGACTGTTGCAGCTCTCTGTGTGTGGACTTCCCGTCATCCATTTTCATATTAAAGAAGGAAATTTTTCTCACAACCAAATAAGATGCTGAAAGCCCCCATTGTGGGAAAAATAAAAAGTAAAGTAGTGTCTTGCCAGATTTCCTATTTCATGACATGTTGGCATAATACAGAGAGAGAACTCAGCCACAAAGACACTCAAACACCTATTTTTCACATTTCTTCCCATATTCTGACCCTCAGATGTGGGTGAACGAGGGTTGGAGGACCAGTGGAAGGAGGAGCTGATGCTCGTACTAGCATAATGGCAGCATTAGGGTTCCACAGCACCCACTCAGAGGACATCCACACAAGTTTGAGGGTCCCTGTTCATCTCCCCACAGCACTGCTGCTGGGTCTGCAGCCAGCTGGAAAACTGAGATGGTGGCATCCATCAGGGAGAGGGGCAGGGCAAAATCAACCTAAGTTACTCAGTCCCCTGAGCCCTCCAGGGCTGGTGCAGAGGCTGGGCCTTGTCTGTGAAGTATGTTTGGGCCAGACACCCCTGTGACCCCAGGAGCCTGGTACTACCAAGCACAAATGCTGGTACAAGTATCTCTTGTATGACTTACAGGCAGAGCATTACTCTCATGGCCCCCCATCGCTGTTACCCAAACAAGATGCAAAATCAGGTTGAGGAGAAAAAGGAGGTGACATCTAGGGTAACGGATGGATGAGGGGATTCTGTGTGAAGTAAGAAAGGTGGAAAGAGATATGGAATGCAAAAAGAGCAGGGAGAGCAGCAATCCACAGCAGTGTCCTAATTTGTATGGAGACCAGCAGACAGAAGGTAAGGATCTGTGTTCATGCATTTAGCTGATGGAAACATGAGATAATGTGTTATTAGCTTGGCCTGTAATAAAAGGACATTACACAATGTTGTTCTTGTCACAGGCAGAGTATGTCCTCTGACATTCACAGCAGTCTGGCTTATACTCAGTGATTTCACACAAATGTTGGCAATTACCATCTTTCGTTCCTGTGCTCAATGTCAGAAACAGCAATAGGTCTTAATCAGCTGTAGATGACTCGTGCAGGGTCTAGGTTCATAATACTCAGACTCCTGGTATGGCTTTTCTTATTAAAAATAGTATTACTTTAGTAAGGAAAATACCATTAAATAGAGAGCCAAAAGCTCTTAAATGTATCCCTGGTGATACAGCCATGAAGAAACAGATGTATGCTGGCTTCAAACATCATCACACTAAAAAGTTGGCATGAAAATACAATAGTGGAAGAACAAATCAGCAGAATCAGGTATGCTGCTGTTTGCCCAAAAGTGGGAAAAGTAAATCAACAAGGACTGAGGGCTAGAGAGGCAGAGGAAAAAATAAATATTTCTCCAGAGTAACACAGGGTTATGCCTGATGATGATACAGTAAAGTCTATCCAGCTGGGGAAAAAACAGGGATTATTGCACAAGGAAGGGGGATCTCAAGAAACGCCTGTAGGTCTCAGAGGTCCAGAGTAGCCTGACAAGAGTCTTACACCATACACAGCCATTGCAGTCGTCTGTCTCTCTGCCTTCTACATGTGGTCCATACATCCTCATCCAGAGTTACCACAGCTGCAGATTTGGCTGCATTTTCACAGTGGCTCCCATTTAATATTCAAGATTTTATAAAAACAGCCAATGGATGGATCAAGATTAGCTCAGGGACTGCCTTGGATCAAGTGTGGTTGGAAGTTGAGAAGTGGAAGAATAGTTGTGCAAATATGTTGTCTGAGCAAATGTGGGTCTTGGAGAAAGACTTCTAATAGTCCAAAAGAGGGGCTATGTGTTCCTAGGTGCAGAAAATGCTCAGACCAACATGGTGTTGGTCTGATATGACAATAATTTCACTTTGTGATGGTTTGATATCACAAGAGGTGAGGTAAAATTCTGCCTTGTTCAGACTGATCATGGTCTCTTATAATTTCACCAAGAATTTACTCCTGCAAGCTTTATAAATATTAGCTATTTTAGTCTCACTTCCCCTCAGAAGATATTTCTTCAGCTTTGTGTAATTTGGATTCATGACACTTTTCTGCCTTATATGAATAAGGATTTTTTCACTTTGCATTTTGTCCTCGACTAAAAACTCCTCCCTCCTGAAACTGCAGAGGGCCATGGACAGAGACCAAATATGCTCATGCAAAATTCATCACACCTGCATTGCTTCTGGTGTGTTCTAATGGTTTTGCCTGTTAACTGTAACCAGACACTTCTGTCCCTCAGTGTTCATACTGTAAGCCCTGCCTGCTGGAAGAAACACACAGAGAAACACTGTGCCACCTGCTCTGCTGGGACCGCTTCATTTCCAAGGCCATGTTAGCTAAATAATAAATAATAAATGTAGGTGTCCATTTCTGCCAGGGCTGAGGATTATTCTCGTGTCTGTGGAAGCATCTTCATGAAAGCATCACCCTCCTTTTCTGTTCTCTGCACAAGTGAGCACTGAGAGCAGAAAGCAGTCTTGCAAAAGGCAGATGTTAGCAGCCAGCAAGGTGGGGGGAGGATAAAGGCTCCCTTGGCTCACCGTGAAGGGAGAAGGGTAAAGGTACCTGTACCTAACACTAACTTGCCTGAAAAGACGCTGCAGAGCGCAGTTGTTAACACATCAGGTGCTGGTCCTTTGTCATGACAAGAGGAACTGGCAAGCCCCAGAGTGCAGAAGGACAGGTGCTGAATGGGATGTTTGTAAGGATATGATTGCAGCGTTGGCTAAATGGTTCGGTAATGATAGCAAAGTCCACAACCACGTGAGGAAAGATACAGAAGCACGTACTAACAGCTGCCTGTCCATGACAAGTCCTCCTGCAGGACTGTTCTCACTGCTGCTTGAGTGTGAGCAGCCTGTCCCTGCTGTAGAGGAGGATGCAATCTGTGCTGTGACACGCAGCCAGTTTAGTCTCTCAAAGTAGGCATCATGCTGTGGGGCAGAAGCTTCTGGGAGAAACAGAGGTGTGGGATAAGGTAAGTTGCAAAGCCAAAGCTTCCTCCCTGGCAGTCTGTCCTGGTTTCAGCTGGGATAGACTTAATTTTCTCCTTAATATCCGGTGCAGTGCTCTGTTTTGGATTCAGGGTGAAAATAATGTTGATAACACACTGATGTCTTGTCTGTTGCTAAGCTTATCCTAAAGGAAGGATCGTTCAATATTTTGATCATGGAGTGATTTACAACAGGGGATCTACTGATAGCTGACGGGATGCACCTTTCTCAGAAAGGGAAAAGGCTTTTTTGCAATCCTTTTTAAACTGGATTGGAAGGGGGGACGGCAAAAAAATCAGTTTTGCCAGTGATATGCAGTGGGATGGTGCACCAAAATCTGAGGGACAGAGTGCTAGTGAGACGATTCAATAGGCTTCACAAGGTGACAGCTGCAATGAACCACACCCGAAATACTTCTATACCAACACACACAACATGAGGAACAAGGAAGAGGAAGTAGAATCTTTGGCCCCGTCCCAGAGATATGCCATCACTGCGATAAGCAAAACCTGGTGGAATGAGTCCTGTGACTGGTGTGCCGGGATAGATAGACCCTTCAGCAGGAACAGGCTGGGCAGGTGAGGTGGAGGCGGGGTGGCACTGTGTGTAATGGAGGGGCTGGAATGTGTATGGAGTTCACAGTTGGCAGTGGCACAGGTTGAGAGCCTCTGAGTAAGGATTAAGGGACACATAAATAATGCAGATATCACTGTGGGAGCCTGTTATAGACCACACAGCCAGGACAATGACACTGATGACACTTTGAGAAAATAAGGAACACCTCCAAATCATCTACCCCCGTCCTTATGGGGGGCTTGAACTTGCCAGATGTTAACCACACAGCTGGCAGAATCAGGTCAAGAAGATTCCTAAAACATCCGGGTTATAGCCTCAAGATACAGGTACCAGACTCGTTGTGTATCAACAGAGCAAAGTGGAGATGCGTGGCCATCTCGGCCACAGTGATCACAGAGTGATCGAGTTGCTGTCAGGAGGAAAAGTGCCAGCAAAGCCTCAGCTCTGGACATGAGGAGAACAAACTTCAGGCTGCTCAGGGCACTCATGAGTGAAGTCACTTGGTCTGTTCAGCCTGGAGGAGAGGAGACTGAGGGGAGACCTCACTACAGTTACAGCTTCTTTGTGAGGGGAAGAGGAGGGGCAGGCATTGATCTCTCTTCTGTGGTGAGGAGTGGCAGGACATGATGGAATGGCCTGAAGCTGTGTCAGGGAAGGTTTAGGCTGGAATTCCACTTTTCTTTCCAATTGTCCTCCCCAGCAAGGGGGCAGGGGAGAGTGAGTGATCAGCTGTATGGTCCTTAGTTGCTGTCTGGGTTTAAAACAGGACAGAGTCCCACCTCCTTTGCACATGCTGTTAAAAATGTAAAGTATTTCCACCATCAACTGGTCCCTCTGGAAGACTGCTCTCCAACAATGGACATACCCCTAAGATTGCCCTGTGCCTCATTCTGCCTCTCCTGCTTTTACTTCAGCACACAGTTGCCTCCTGAGGCCAGCAAAAGACATCCTATGCCCAGAAAACCCAGGGCCTAATTTCCCCCATAAGCCTGGCCAGCATGCCTAGATTTCCATTAACTGATAGTGACTCATCAGTCATTGCAGAAAAATCTATATGGGACTGTGATGGAGGTTCAAAAGCCCACAGCTTCAGTGGTGATTCATCTTGGAAAGACCAAGATTAGTTGGTGGAAATCAGACCCAAACTTTCCATTGATAGCCAGCTAAAAAAAACCCCTGTGATTCTCCTCTGAACTGTGGCAATACTTAAATAGCAGGCAAGGCAGATAAGGCCTAAACCTTGCAACTTCGTGTGAACAACATTAACCTTTGCCAGCTGTACGTGAACCATATTAACCCTGTGTGGAAAGAAGTTGCACACACAACTGCAGTAAGTGACACTTAACAACACTTACGGGAAAAAAGGGAACAGGCTGACTTATACTGAAAGTATCTTGTTGAGATAAAAATGGCTTTCAACAGAAGATACTAGATTTCTGTCATAATGAGTGGAACACACAGTTTGAGTCTTTAGGTAACCAAGACAGAGCCTCTGTTCTGGAGCTGAGTCCTCAGAGGAGCAGCAGGCAAACATAAGCACCAGTAGATGATATTTTGGAGGGATACAGTGTAAAACCAGCAGAGAATGAGGGGGTACATGAGTGGCAGGGAGACCCCAGCACGGGGGAGACCAAAGACCCTGCCCTCACAGAAGAATGCCTACAGTGGCATGAGCATCCACCATGCTGCGAAAGACTCTGGTGACAATCACCGCCTGGATCAGGTCAAAGGTTAGAGGAGGCAGCTCTGGGATAGAGCAGCAGCAGTCATTGTTCAACCACAACCTCAAAGGTGAAGATAAGATTTAATGAAACTGCCAAGTGAATGAATCCTAAGAGTTGTGCAATCCAGCAATGGTAATAAGGAAAACTGCAGCCTATGCAAACACGTTATGACATTTCTGTCCCAAGCACATAGTGAGTACAACATGCAATTTGAGTCTTAAGAGGAGCGAGCCAATGCATCTGCAGCAAAGTCATCCCTTGTTTAAGTTCTTGTACCAAACACACACATACACCTCCATCCCCCACATTCATTCCCATTCTCCAGCTACTCAGAGAAGGAAGCTCAGCTACACTGACCATCACACCACTTCAAGTCACATCACAGCATCACAGCTTCAGGATGCTGCACATTTTCACTGAACCCTATATCCCGTAGCATTCTTTTAAACTTCTTTTCCATTATCCCCCCTAACATACCAACCTCTCTCCACTTTCCAATTTTTGGATCCACTTTGCAACCCACTTCACCTTACTCTCCAATTAATTCCTTCCAAGTAGTATTAGACACAGCTATCACATGTTTTCTTGCAATTACAGGATAAACCATCTTGAAAATCTAATGTATAGGAAAAAAATTAAGGAAAACAGTACACTGAGCTATAAACTCAACAGGACCACAGCACAGTCACCCAGAATATCAGTGGGCTGCATCACTCGTGCTGTGTACATCAGGGCTAAACGCAGTACTAGGAAAATATCAGAGAACTTGAGAAAAATAAAAACGACAATCAAACTTTCCTTTATGCTCTTGTGAGACAGTTCTTGTTTTCTCCTCCTTTGAACTACCTCCCACAACACTCACTGAAGAAAGAGAGTGCTGAATGCTGCTGTCTTTCTGTGGCCAAGTCTCAAGTAAACCCTTCAGATGAGAGCTTTTAGCTGAGAGAAGGAATTAAGGGAATTACTATGCTCACTGAACTAAAAACCACACACATTTGTATTGTACATAAGTATTACATATGCATCTCTATGCTGATGCAAGTCCAAGGTCTGAAGATTATTTTTAAAGTGTCAAATGGCACTGTTTTAAACCTGAAGTTTAAAATTATGCTTTAAACCTATAAATACATGTTTTAAAAACAGCTATCCTGGATTGTCCTGTTGTAAATGGCACCGAAACATCGCCACTCCAGAGCACACAAAAGAGACCTTCCACCTCCAGCAAGTACATGCAGACAAGCAAAAGGCATTCAGCATGCAGCCCAAGCTGGCTTTATTGTCAGCCTCTGGGTTTTGGTTTGTTTGTTTGTTTGTATTGGGGGGGGGTTGTGTGTTTGTGTGTTTGTATGTGTGCGTGAGGCACCTAATCCAGCACGTATGTGGCGTTTTCTAAAAGAACATAATGAATATGTGTAAATTCTGCTTAGACAAAAACAGTTGATCTTGAATTAGACAAAGGGCAGTCATTTAAACCATTGTTACAGCTGCCTGCAAATGCACTCCTGACCATGTAAAGGCAAAATGTGCAGCACTGAGGGCAAGCATTTTCCTGAACGGAAACAAATGACATCTGTGGTCACAAAATTAGCAAATTAGCTACCACTCAATCAATTTCATAGGGCACGTGTTAGGCATTTTGCCCAGAGACAGAATTTCAAACTGAGACGTCATCTGCGAAAGATAGATTTTTCCCCCCAAGGAGACTATGTCTACATCCCCGTGAGTTCCATGTTTTCAGAGATCAGATGTGGCATTTTCAACTTCCCCTTTGACTTCTCATCTCAGAAGATCTAAGCCCTTCTTCTATTCCAAGTCGCTGCAGATTAAAAAATGATGTGGTTTTAAAAATCACATAATTAAATCAGTACAGAACTCACATACTGATATTATGAAGCAGGCATAAAACTTCCTTAAAAACACAAAATCAAAGTTAGTCGAAACCTTGGTTTACACTGAATTCAGAGCACTCCAGTTCTCAGACACTGTCAAATACATTAGAACTAGCCTGAGCAGGCCAGGTTCAAGCCTGAAAGCATGGGATTCAGCTTTCAACAGGAGTAAAAATTTAGTGTACATGTCAGTAAGGTAGGTCAGCTGCTGTAGTGATAGACAGCCTTGCTGCTCTGCTGGGCAGTCCTGTTTTGCAAGACAGGTGACACTTAAAAAGGGAATAAGTGGTTTCAATAAAGTGACTTGAAACTGATCCCTTGAAATATAAAATTGGTTACAGCTGCTCAGGTGTGTCCCCTGTTAGGTGTGCTATGATAATCTTCACAAGAGGCTTACACCTGCAGCCAGGCTGTTAGCTGTGTCAATGCAGCTGTAGCAGCTAATTGCAAAAATAGTATCTGTTTCACTTGCATGTTTTACAGGTGCTCCACAAAAGTGAGAGTCTGTGTTAGAGCAGGGTGTGCAGGCAAAGGAAAACACTGGGTTTGCCTCAGACACTGTCTTGCTCTGGGTTTGCTCTGTGCCAGGGACTTGGAAGGCATGATCCATGAATAGGGCTTCCCACTGTGAGTGAGATAACACAACAAACCATAAGTCAAACTACTTCTTTCACATTCTAAGCTACATCCTCCAGCCCAAAAAACTTCTGTATTTCAGGTGCGTTTCAGTACATCAGACAACCAAACAAACATGCATCTACATATTTTCTTCAGTCTTGTTCCCATTGCTAGTGAAGAAAGACCAAGGCACAGCGCCTGTCCGAGCTGTGGAATGCTGCTGGTGCCACCCCCCCCCACCCCTGCATAGTGTTCTGCTTAGGAGGAAGCCAAGCAAAAGGATATTTTGTTTTGCGTTTTGGTGATGAGTGCTGGTGCTCGGATCTGGCAGCATTCATTCATTTGGAATTAAAGGAGTGATAGTACAGTAATGGTTTCCAATTTGCTTTTTATTTCCAAAGCTTCCAGGTTTTCTCACAGAGGCAGAGACCCACGTACAGCAAGTGAAGCCCTTGAGCAATAAGTTTCTTCCACTGATTTCTTTTCTGCTGGCCTGGTAGGCAGAAAACCATCAGTGCAGTGCAGAGTGGCACAAAAACCTCAACCTGAAATTTACTGGCAAATGGAATGGTAAAAGTGCACTGAGAATGAAACTCTCTGATCATGCAAGGTTTAACTCTCAGCGGAGAGGCAGGTTGAAATGAAAATGAAAAACTCACAGAGCTGAATCCCTCTCACTGGATTGTAAGAAGAAAAGACAAAGCCCCATCTGCTCTCTCAATTGGTTCATGCTTTTGATGGTTTCCCATGAGGTTTCTTTACCTTTTTTTTTCTGGGCTTCCTGTATAAGAGACACGGATGCCCTGGAGCAAGTCCAGAAAGATGATGAGAGGCCTGAAGCTTTTAGTCTGTAAGGTAAGGTTGAGAGAGCAGAGGCTGCATTATGTACAAGAGCAGGCTTGGGAGGGGTCTTAGCAATGGGTACAAATACCTACAGAGGGGTGCAAAGAGGATGGAGCCTGGGTCATTCCATCAGTGCCCAGTGAAAGGACTGGAGGCAATGAGCACAGAGTAAAAACACAGGAGATTCAGCTTGAACACCAAGAAAGATTTTTCACTGTGGGAGTGACTGAATGCTAGTGCAGGTTGCCCAGATAGGTGGTGCAGTCTCCATCCTTGGAGATATTCAAAATCCGTCTGGATGTGGTCCTTGGCATTGAGTCCAACTCCCAGCCCTGCACTGGACTATCCTCAAGAATTACACAGTGTGCCTGAAAGCATTGTCCAAATGCTTCTTGGACAACGCTAAAATAAAAATTAAATCCCACCAAAAAAATATACAAAAATATACAAAATTCCCTCTCTCTTCTGGTGTCATGCAGTGCTTTATGAGGAATAAACCACTTCTGAACTATTCCCATACCTGTGGGAGAGGAAGGACGTCTGTGAAGATCAAGAAATATAGAAAGAGGAAGATGAGAGGGAAGGTAAAAGAAGGGGAAATCAATGTTCAGTGATGTATCCAAAGAAAGGCCCAGGAACTGTGCAAGCTACCCTAAGGAAACCAGAGTCAGCTTTCAACTTGTATTGTGTTCCCTCTCTTGTGCTGTTTTCTACAGGCAGCAGTAGCCTGAGCTGCAGGAGGACAGCTGAGATTCTCCGGAGAGCCCCAGAAGAGAACTGGAGAATTATCTTTTCTTAAGTAGGTGACAGAGCAACTGTTGAGCAGTGTCCTGCACGCTGCCTTTGAGCAGCCTCCCCAGCGTGGCTTATCCATGGGTGGCATAATGGGGACCGGTGTGGCAGGGGGACTGCACAGCCGCCCACAGGGCACTGATGTAGCCCCAGCTACCACTGCTCCTCAAATCGCTGCAAGAAGAGGAACCCATCAAGGCTTTCCTCTTTGCTGAGTGTGCGGGAGCACCAGGGAACAGCAGCCTCCCCAGCCGCGCTTTGCGTGAGGGAGGTGAGGGGAGAGAGGTAACCCCGAGCACACCTGGCTCAGAATCCTGCACCAGCTATTTCCATTTGCAGTCATCCAGGTCCTGCATTCAAATGCACATTGGCATGAACAAATACACATCTTCCCACTGTTCTCTGACACAAATAGCACTCACAGCTACTGAACCTCTACTTGAGCTTGATGCTAACCCTTTGACAGGAAAACGTTTACTGCAGACTAACACTACAGACCAATGATAGAGACTTCTTTGTCACATAATTTGGACCACTAAGAAGAGATTAAGATCTTTCTAAAGACATATTTTACACGATTAGTGCTTTATCTGTGCTTAAAATACTTTAAATTTAATACCCAAATATGGGTTTACATATGCATTTGGCTTTATATAAAGCTAGAAAGTATCCTGCCTCCAGAATTTTAGGATGTTAAACAGTTAGAAGATCTGAAATAGTCTTAAAATTCAGAATAAACATTATAACACAGGAAGAAGAAACAGAAAGACAATCTAAAAGTCAGAGGAAAGTGTTAAATCCAGTGCAAGGATAGGCAGGTCCTGGCAGAAACCAGAATATGTCTCTCAGACTGTCACACCAGGTTGAGCTTTCAGTGACAGATGGCTGCAGTGAGTGCTTTGAAGTCCCATTGCATTTCCAAGCATTTCTGGCACCTCTCTGCAGATGAATCAGTAACTTTGAAAGCATGCTGGACATATGCAGGCATCACTATCCGAAGGCCAAGTGCAGGGACAACTAGCTCATGCCATTCGCAATTACTAAACAGCTCCTAATTTGTAATTTGCCCAAGACCTGGTACTTTTACTCAATTAAAACTGTGAAAACAGCATAAACTCTCAGTAGATCCAAAATATTAAGAGTTCAAGAAGACAAATGTGCATGTTCTAGTTACCTGCCTCCAGCACATGCCACAAGGTGACATGTGACAACACGCAGTGTCACACACCTCTGTACGAGACTGGCAGTGAGCTGAAGCTGCCAAAGCTGACAGTCCTTACTCTCTCTGTGTAGGGGCGTCAGTACCTGCTGTGCATGGTGCCCCTAATGCCTTGGGGCAGAGACTGGACACTGGCCCCACTGAGCAGTGACTTCCAGCCATCCTGGTCACCCAGCCCCACAGCACAGGGGCCTCTGAACACCCTCAGACAGCCTCATACAGGAAGAAAGAACAAAAACTTTAANCAGCATTTACCAGAAAGCACAATGACTCTAAGGCAAGAGGTCTGGAAGGTGGTAGTCAAAGGGTTCAATGATCTTTGCAACCTGGGTTTGAGAGCTGCAGCCCACTTCCTCCCCTTCTTGGGAAAGCACAGTGCTGGCTGCACTGTCGGAGGGGCTTCCCGAGCAGTGCTCCCTCCCACTGCTTTTGCTCACTCTGCAAGGTCCACCCTCTGCACTTCACTCCTACCCCTCATGTCGGTCAGCCTCAGCCACTGGCCAGCAGATCTCCAAGGTGTTTCCAGAACTGCAATTTTCTGCACTTTGTTAAGTCAAAATTCTATCTAGGTCTTTCCAGAAACAGTTTTTTAACTCCCCAGGGCCAGAAAGTTTTCCTTTGGTGCTTTGTCTTTACTTGGACCTTTGGAGGGAGGTGAGGAAAATAGGAAATTTCAGGACTTTAGAAAACAGCAGCTTTACCAATTCCTCTCCAAAATAGATATGCTTTTGTTTCTCTTTTAAAGTGAAATAATTTGTTAAATTACTTACTGCATTGATTTTTATGCATGCTCATTACTTCACAGGAAGAAATCTTGGGAAGAAAAACTGCAAGGAGGCTAAAGTATTTCCTCTCTTACAAACCAGCAAAAACACAACTGTGATTTGACAGGCAGACAAAAATACTGACATTCCATTTCTATACTAAGGCATCTCAGGTCACCAATGTTACAATGGTTGCACCATTAGGAAACTGTACCACCTACAATTATTTCTCTAGGCACTGCCCACAAGCAAGCTACGACATATGAATATATGAGAGCAGTTTGCAAAGATGTGCTGATGCAGAAAAAGGCAGGCTGCCTGCCTGTACCCACACAGCCCATTTGGTGCCACAGAGGGCTTTCTGCAAACAACAGCTGGGCTGCTTGATGGAGCCTGGCTGTGTCTGCCTGAAGTGGTCTTGTCCAGGGTGGGGCATCAAGAGAAAACCACACTCCATCACCATTTGCAGCACGAACTAAAGGGCCAGTTCCCGCACAGGGACAGCTAAAACTGCCAACAGTGTGACTATTTACAGTGTGGAAGAGATGGTTCAAGATGGAGTGTGGAAGAGATGGAGCAAGAATTCCCAAGATCTGCTTTCAGCCTGCCCAGGTTTTTCTGATAGTGAATGCTGAACAAGATCTACAGTGCAACCACAGGCAGAGATATTTTGGCTTGGCACATGACTTCTCTCAGGAAGTTTTTTAATGAAAGGCCCCTCTCCCATACAGAATTGTTAAGCCTTGCTCCACAGGCCCGTCCCAGGTCATTGCTATGCACCAGTATGCAAGAGTTTCCATTTGGGCTGCAATTCAAAGTTTTTTGACTGATTTCAAGCAGATCTGATTTCATGCAGAAGTTACAGGATTTAGAAGCTTTTTCTGTTTTTTTCTCTTTCCTGTCTGCTTTATTTTTTTTTTTTCAGTGCACAAGCAGAAATATTTCTTTGAAACATTTTCCTTCTAAAGTTATCTCAACTAAAGGAATCATGCTGCAGGTAGCTTCCATGCCTGCATATTCCACACACTTGCTACTTTTACTCCTTGCACAGAGCTTTTATTTATGACTCACCACATTGTAAAGACGGAAAGAAGAGGCCAAGGAGTGTTTCAAGACAAATGGCACTAAAGATACACCTGTGCAGGCTGCTTCCTTTCTCGGAAAGGCTATGTTGTTGCTTTTCTCTCTTCTTTTCCTTTCTGCTCTATTCAGCAAGGTGAAATCAATCAGTGCTGCTGGTGAAACAGAAATCCAGCAGGCAACAGTGATGACCAGCCACAGACTCACCAACTTACATCAGGCAGGCTCACTGATTAGAGAGCTATTTTGCTTTTTACTGGAGCCTCAGGTCTGACCTCCCACTCCTATGTCAGGCCTTTACAATGGAGGGAACCTAAGCTTAGCCATTGCTGAGCAGCTAAAACAGTCTACTGTGACAGTAGAAAGCTCTGATACTGAGCAAATATAGGCCTGTTTGTCCTGGCTGACTGTTGTGGGGGTTGAAAAACTTATTGCTAGACCCCTTGGCTAGTGTTCAGAAAGTAAACCAGGGATGGGCCAGCAACATATTTGCCTACTGACAGAATCTCATAGCATTGCCATCTGTGAATGCAAATGGCTCTGGGACACGGCTCACGTGCCCATGAGTTTACTGGTCTTTAACCCTCTTCTGATAATCAGCAGTTTCCTGGGATGTGGGGTGTTGCCCTCCAGGTGCCAGTCCTATTGATATCCTGGGAGAACACAACCGAGCTCCAGTCTGCAGTCAAACACTGTCTCTCCTGGTGCTGATAACTTGCTATTTCTTCTGGCATTTGCAAACAGCTTTCATACTCCAAAATGCAAGTCTGCAACATCTGAGAAAACCTGCAAGCTGATCAGCAGCTCCAGAGAGGTGTGAACCTTCTCTTCAGCGTCGGGGATTACAACTTCTTGTCACTTCTCTGGAGACATACTGAGCTTTAGAGGAACTGGACTTGCACAAAGCAGATGCGTTATCTGGCAATGGGTTGGATTAATCTGCTAAGTATTGCTATTTCCTATCCAGACAGCCAGGAGGGGATGAGTAATGTGTACACAACAAGAGCAGCTGGGCAGAGGATGTTGCTAATGTGCTTCTCCTAAGTGGCAGCGCTGATGGATCTTGTATTACTGCTATAAGCCTCACTCTCTTCACTGTGCTTCAGAAAGCCTCATGTTCTGGAAATTGCATCACCTTCTTCCTTTGTGAAAAAATAAAAAAACAAGAACAAGCAAAACAAACCTCTGTGGTATTCAGCCTGTGCCAGCTGAATAACTAGCACTGCTGTGCAATGCCACAGCACCATTTGCTGTGAGGCGAGGTTGCTGGTTTCCCCCGCCTGACCTCACAGCAGAAACTTCCAAGAGCACAAGAAAGTGAAGAAAGAGGGTGACTAACAGATTTACTCCTCTTGGTACAGAGGCCCATTCACTGTGACCTCTGGAGAGTGGGTACCTGGTTTTGGAAGCATGCTGCACCACAAGTGGGGCCCTGGGCAGTGCAGCACCACTGGTAGCTATGAAGGCTGCAGAGATCCCCGTTTCATGTCCCCAGATGATCGGAGCTAGCCATAGGGCAGCTGTGTGCACAGAAAAAGGAACAGGGTACTCTCTGATACAAGGATACAAGTTGCTCCCAACCTTTATCCCCAGGGTCCTGCCCTCTGCATGAACACAAGGCAGTTGGCTCTGTCTGCACTCCAGATTGAGCAAAATTTTTAGGCAACAGCTCATCTCACAAGTGTTGCCTACACCTCCTTCAGGCTGCCCCACATACCCTGAAGGTGATGCTTGGACCCTGCAGGGACATGCAGGACCCCCTGATGCATCTCAGAGGGCTGGGGCTGCGCAGGCTGTGGGGACCTGGTGCTGAATTGGCATCTCTTGGGCAGCAAAGAGACTTCAGCAGCATCAGCTCCTTGGAGAAATGGAAACCTAATTATACAACCTTGACACTGGCTCCTAAGGACACAACAGGGCTGGCAGCACCTTTTGCACCAGCAGCACCAGCTGCACGTGGCAACTGTGCAACTCTGCCACTTCTGCTTCTTTGTACTCCCTCCTCCAGCATGAGAGCACAGCAGCAAAATCCACTCCATGGGCCACAGCCGAGGCTCGACCTGTGCAGTGCCATGAGGGAAAATGGATTATGCTGACTATTGTTTACAATGGCACTGCTGATGGAGAGGGATGCTGCAGGGAGCCACTCAACTCTGCTTCCCTGTGCAGTGATAACTACAGCAGGGTTGAATGAGGACTCATATCCTCCCAGCCCCAGGAAGGGGAAGAGGAGAACATACTTTTAGGACTGAGAAAAGGGCCCTCCCATCTCTATCTACCCACCTTGTCTCTGAATTTGCCTTAAAGCCTCTTCCCCCAGCTTCTGCCCACAGAAGCCTCCAGGCTGCCACGGTAGGAAGTTTGTGGCTAACTGTGTGTATAATGTTGTTCCATCCATCCTGGCTCAGTCAGAAGTGGTCCAGATAGTTGCACCCCCTCTAAGTGAAGGAGCTATTTCCCCAGCAGAGGCCTGATCCTGGTGCCAAGTCAAGTCTGTCTGTTGGCAGCAGAAAGAGCTGCACTCTGGAACAGCCATCTCCTAGGGAAGGAAGTTGAGAAGGATGAATAACTTAAAACCAGCAGAAGGCATCCTCAGACCTGCCTCTGGGTCAGTATAATTGGCACTGATCACAGGTTTGCAGAAGCTGTGGCCATGATTTCTCATTTCGAGATTGCTCAGGGTTTACATACAATTAGTTAAACGTGGAAGCAGCACACCTGAGGAATGGCTGCTTGCCCTGGGCTGCCCAAAATACACACTCTACCTCCCGCTCAGCAACTCCCAGGTCCCCAGAACCACAGTGGCCATGGCACGACCGGTGCCACAGGCTCCACTTCCCAAGCTTGGCCCTTAGCAAAAGTACATGCAGAGCATCAAGGCTGTGCTCTTGGTTGAATAGGGAAAGGGCTGCTAATGAGAAAAACAGCAGCATGCAGTGATACCAGAGCAAGATTTCCAAAAACCTTACCACATCACAGCTCTGTTCAGCCACCAAAGAAACTATGCAAGAAATAGGCAAGAGAACAGTGCAATGTGCAAAGTACATCTAAGTCCAAAAGCTAATTCAAAATCCTTTCATGGGGATCACAATAAAAATAATACAAAAAACACTCTAGAAGAAAAACAGCATAGTACATGGCATGGGTTAAAAGCACTCACCTTCAGTCTGCATTGGTTCAGGTTATGGTTCTGAGGTTGGAGATTAGGAGGAAGTTACACCTCATGGGTTGTGATGATTCACAGCAGAGGCTCTGGGTCTTCACAGCCTTTACTTACACATCAGTGAAGCCTCAGGGTCCTGCGCCTGGTCCCTGCTCTTCCAGGGTGCAGCCACCTCTGTGGGTACACAGCAAATACCACAGCAAGGTTTGCTCACTACCCCTTGTCCCAGGCATGAATGTCATGCCACGGTAGGTATGTAGGATTTTGCCACATGTATTTCCAGGGAAAAAAGCCTTCATCTCCTCCTGTGGCAATGTCCAGAGGCTTTGTTCGACTTCATCAGCATATGTCACTTTCTATGCATCACTTTGTCAGGACAGACACAAAACTTTGTGCTCTCTCCTGAGCAGGGAACATGGCCTGAAAGAGCAAGTCTGACATACACACACACAATTATGTAAAGCTGGAGGAAACATTTGCAAAAAAAAGAGACCTAAGAAAGGCTAGTCTCAATGAGATATTGGTTAGGAAACAGCAATAATAGCTAAAAAAGACTTAATTCCAAATAACACTCCTGGCAGATACCACTACAGCCATTCAAACAAGACACAAAGAGGACACATCCACTGCCTTATGCACCATTATGTCAGTCAAAACAGAATAAAGAGAGTGGAAGGTACTAGATTTCAAAACGGCAGCTTTTTATACTCTTTCCCTCTCTTTCACACTGGAACAAATGAAGACAATGAGGAACCCAACCCTGTAGCTTCTAGATAAATAATAAAGCTTCTCAGGAATAGGACGCACCACCTGCTGGAAAAATTCAAAGCTAAGAACTGGTCTGTTTATATTTCTGTAATACCTGATACCCTGCTGAAAGAATACTGTCTTTGGAAAAAAAGGTCTTTTTAGCAAGAAGGAATGCAAACACACCCAGACAGCACACCAGTAAGCATGGAAAGCTACACTTTTTTCATTTACTAAAATAAAAATGTTATATATTTAATAAAAAATAGAGGGGAAGAAGTTTATTAAGACCACATTTTCTTTTTTTTTGTATTTACATGCAAAACTTATGATCAAGCAATCACACCTTATGTTTATTTAAATTTATATAAAATACATTCTACTAAAGAATACAAGTTAGTTAGTAGTATGAAAGTAAATGTATTTAGTTTGAAAGTGTATATAGTGCCTATAGACAAAATATGCACAGGGTTAATGTTGCTTAGCTAGCTTAAAGCCAAAAGTAATCAATATACAACTCAAATTCCCACAGCTTAATACATTTTATGACTAAGCTGCTACTTTAATGGCCAGTCATAAAACCTAAATCACTTAACCCAACATGCAAAACCCAACATGTGCACTGAAATCTGTGCAAAGCCATTAAAGGCATTGCTGTCTGAGGGTGTGAGCCTGCGGCAGCTTATTCTGGTGTTGATTGCTGTGGTTGCTTCCCTCTGCCAGCCACCAGACCCTTCACTGAGCTTTTCCAACTTTAAAGCAATAAACAAATACACAAATAAAAAAAATCCACCCCAAAACTCCCCCAGGCCCAAACCTGACTACTTCCTCTGCTTTGTGACTGAATTTAGTTTGCTGCAACAGATTTGCAAAGGGGTTATTAATCCCTGCAGCCAGCACAATGGATGAGCATCCAGTGACTGTCTGACTACCGCGGCCTGTGCCCAACTGCACCTGTGCGTGGATTGTGGCAGATGCTCGAATTTCTGCTGTGAGGAATGTGTTTCAAGGCCTACAATTTGCAGTGCCTTGTCAAGCTCAGGAGCCCATGGCCTCTGGAGGACCACCATGTTTGTCTAAGCCAAGAGAGTTGCATTTCTCAGGGACACATGTTAGGTGCTGGACACACTGCATCTCCTTGCACCATCTTTCTGGGTGCCAGGGTAGCCAGACAAAAACACAACACAGAAGACAGCAGCTGAATCCTTTGTTTTATCCTCCAACTTGCTTTTCTCACTGCTTCAAAGCATCTCTGGATCATCCAGAGACCAGATGATCCCAGGTAATCCAAGGATCCCATTCCCCATATGGAATCTGGACCATACTGGGAATGGCCCAGGACCCCATTCCAGTAGTCCCTGACTGCACTTACTAGGTTTTAAGTAACGGGTTCTAGCAGAGGGGCTGGAGGCACCCTAAGCTCAGCTGAAAGCCATGCTACACCCACCACATCTGCTGCCCATTCGCACTGCCCCTCAGGCATGGAAGCAGTGGGACAGACTGACTTGTGGTCAGCAGGATGGTGGTCATCAAGGCACCACGGCTGCCTCTGCATTTGTCCTCCAGCGTGGAGCAGCTTCATTCCACATGCAAGTCCTCCAAGAGGGTGCACACCACTAACACACCCATGGTTGGCTTCTGTGTGAACTGATGCCTCCTAGAAATGGAGAAGAGCAAAAGTGGAGAGAGCCATATCAGTCCTGCACCAGGCACAGAGATAAGGAAACACAGCTCACCCACATGGATGTGTTGTTGGGCAGGGAGCGGCAGCCTGCATCTGTATTTGGCTGGGAGGGAAGAAATGGGAAGGAAGAGCAGAGAGAGCAAACCTAGAGGTAAGACAACAGCAATGGGAAACCTAGAAGTAAGACATTGGCACTGGAAAGATTGGGCAGGTTAATGGGGAAACCTGACTGAGAGACTGGAGGCACTGGGCAAAGAGGAATGCTTGGGAAGGACAAGTAGTTGATTCCCTCACCCAGACAAGATGAC
Organism: Dicrurus megarhynchus; assembly: GCA_013399195.1. Lineage (NCBI taxonomy): Eukaryota > Metazoa > Chordata > Aves > Passeriformes > Dicruridae > Dicrurus > Dicrurus megarhynchus. Next base: position 51,054 of record VXAD01001121.1, read on the forward strand.
TCATATCCAATAGGCAATGAAGGCACTCAGTCTGTGCCCAGATGCTTATATCAAGGATTAACAAAACACATTTATTTTCTTTTTTCACCCAGTTATGTCAGGAATTAGTGATGAAGCCAGTAGTCACAGCCAATGATTACCATCAGTAATCCATTGGCATTGTTTCCATTTCAGACGGAGAAGGATATATTTTCCTTTTAGTTTAGATTAATAGAATTTTTTCCTATTTATATTGAAGTAAAATAGCTCCAGATTCATGCTCCCTTTTTACACCACGCTGATGTACATGTGACAGCCAGGAGCTCATGCTGTCATCCAGAGGGACCTGGTCTGGCTGGAAAAATGGGCCAACAGGAACTTCATGAAGTCCAGCAAGGAGGAGTTTAATATCCTGAACCCAGAAGGGAACAGCTGGAGCCTGGGGGCTGACGGTCTGGAAAGCAGCTTGGTAGAAAACGATTTGAAGGTCCTTGTGGACACCTAGTTGAACTTGAGCCAGCAGCATGCCCTTGCCACAGAGAAGGCAAATGGTGTCTTGGGCTGCACAGAAAGGAGTGATGACAGCTGGTTGAGGAATGGGTTCCTTCCCCATTACTCAGCACTGGAGAGGTCACAACTCCAACAAATCTATGGAAATGTCACAAGCACAGTGAAGGAACTGAAGAATCTGACATACGAGGAGAAGCTGAGAGAGCTGGGACTGCTCAGTGTGGAGAGGAGAAAGCTTAAGGGCATCTTATCTGCATGTACAAATACCTGATGGGGGTAAAGGAGATGGAGACAATGGTGCACAGTGCCAGGATTAGAGACGATGGGCACAAACTGAAACACAGGAGATTGCTTCTGAACTTTCTGAAATACTTTTGCTATGAGAGTGGATGCACAGGATGGCCAGAGAATTTTCTAATGTACTCTCAAAATCCTGAGCCAGTCCTGAACAACCTGCTCTAGATGACCCTGCTTTGAGCAGGGGGGCTGGACTAGGTCTGCAAAGCTCTCTTCCAACCTCAGATGCTCTGTGAGTCCAAGATTAACACTTAATTCTTTGTGAGGAGCACTGCAGTACAGCTCCCTGACAGCAGCTCACACATCCAGTCTTGAATGGATGGGGGGGCAAGAAGTCCTGTGCTGCAAGAATGCTCATAGTGGGCTGTTTGGTGCTGTTTGCAGCAGCAGTGATTACCTATCTTCTACTGAAAAATCCAACACTCACTTCTACTGAGGAGATCCTCGTGGTAGCATGCACCCTCTCTGGTGGGAAGTAGAAATTTCTTTGTCACGCCAAGTTTTCTTAGACTAGTGTCTTCTGATTCATTGCCTGTGGACTTGTGGGTATCTGTAGAGTACTTCTAAAGGAGACAGAGATAGCAACTAAGCAAAGTGAGCTCATCACAAAAGACTTAAGCAGACCGTGCAGGAAAAAAACTTAAGGCTCTATCTGCTGGTCACACAAAGGAACGTGGACATCTGTGATTTAGTTGATCTGATCAAACTCAAGTGGATACTGATTCTCCCTGTAAAACAATAAGCTTCAGCTAAGTATGGAGAAGGGCCCAGAAACTAGAAACATTTCTGAGGTGTGTAGGAAGGATTGTTTTTTAACAGAAATACTACAGCAAGACTTTTCAAATAATGTATTTATCGCTAAAGAAATGCTAAGCAAATACCTTTTTTCCCCTCTTATATTACCACCTTGGCAGGAACCAGTTCCCAAAAAGCAACTGCCAAGCATCAGTGTATCAGACTTAGACTATCTGCACACTGTGGTACACGGAGACAAGGTTCTCCAGCCTGGAACTGAGTGTGGCCTTTAGTGCCCTCTGATTTTCATCCATTGCTAACAGCAGGGAGGAGATGGTAAATTTCTCATGACAGGAGGAACCATTTATCCACTGATTGCAGTGTTGCAGTGGGAGAAAACATCTCTCACAGGTGCAGCAGACACCAGAAGTGGCCGCAGTGCAAACCAGATGAAGGCAGCAGAGCACTGAAATGGTAGTGCTTCAGGCCCTTCAGACATTTGCCATCTCCCACCTGGAAAACCAAAGAAAACTGTGTCCAAACTATTTATGACAACATCAACTTCCTGGGGATGGAGAAGCTCAAAACATTTCACAGCCTAGAAGGGGAAAAATACCCCACGACATTGGGAGTTATAAATTAGACAAAGCCCATGATGCTTTTTTAGAGGGGAAAGCTACTGGATTTTGGAGGAGGAAAAAAAACTTTAGTAAAAAGGGCTCCTTTATTCTCTATGATACTTTCCTTTAGTACATAATCTGTGTTTAGGATTGAAACAACAGCAGAAAATGCTATCTACTCATGCAGTGCAAAATAGCATAATTTTGTGGCCAGAAAACTGGCTTCTGTGATCCTGCAAAACAGCTATCACCACCCATGCCAGCCATTTGAAGGACCTGAAGGGCAATTTCCCCTGGATACCTGTAGCATTTTGATACTGAAAACCCAGTGGGTACATGGCCTCTTGGCATAACTCTGCTGCTGGCCATAGGCTACTTCTTTGTGACCCCACAAAAACCAGCCTTGGGACAGATTATGGACAAAGTGCAGTCCTTCCTGCTGTACAGACTTGGTTTATTACTTTATATGTTCATAAAGAATGGGTCCACTGTTCAACAGCAATGGACTGCCTGAGGCAGAAATGCACCAGCTTCTCTGTTAATCACTGGACAGAGGGCTGGAAATGCCAAATTTTACTTCTGATATTCATTTCAGCCTATGTTTTTAAACTAAATGAAATGCTCTCTTTAGTCATCACCTGTTGCATACAAAAGCAATCTGTTTGACAGGCAAAGCACGAAAATATTATGCAGTTGTATTCTGGCTGCAGAAAGACTGTTTTTACGTACACACATAAAGATGTGAATGCCAAATATGACTGTTGACTCTGAGCAGAGTTAGCACATTGCTGACACACTGTGATGAGATCATTGTGTCAGTCCGCATGCAGACAAGATACACTTCACATTCACGTGCACTCATCACTGCAGGACGATGCCTGAAACACACCAACATTTTAAGCCTGAGATTTTAAGCTCTAGTAAGAGGGTTCCTAGTTCATACCACCAGTGTAGTACTTACAGAGCAACACTCCTTCTAACATCTGCCTTCTCCCTGCTTAACACGCTGTGTGTTTTTAGACTCCCCAGTCCCATAGCATCAGCAGAGACCCTTCATGGTAGAGTCATCACCACACCATACCACCTAAGAGTTAACATTCTCATCTCAGATAAAGTCCGTGGCTGCAGACATTCCCAGACATGGGGAAATTCCAAACCTGCCTGCTCCAGCTGGAGCTTCCTCCCCACTCAGCCAATGGCCCAACAGTGACAAGTTGTCCCTATCCTACAAAACATCTGCAGGAGGGCAAGCTGAATGCCTCAAGACATGGGAAGCCAAAATAAGGCGGTCTTTGAGTGGTCTGTAATCCAGAGACAACAGGTTCAAGTTGCCATGTTTTGCAGAGCAGGCTGCAATCCCTGCTAAAATGCTTTCCTCCTTTTCCAGCCATATGACATAACCCTTAAAAAGATCATGGTGAAAGCCCCATAAAATTCATGGACACAGGCTTATTCCAGAGATCTAGCCTTCAGGAATATCTCAGAGGTCTCCAGCCTGTCACTAAGCAAGGATTCTTAAGAACTCTTAAAGGATCTCTCTAAAGTTTCACCTCTTTTATTCTTCCTTGTTACCCAGTATGTTGTAAAAGTGGCCAGATTTGCCCATACTTCATCCTGGAGCAACAGTGACACGAAAATTTAACACTGCGTTCACTAGTTCTACATCTCATTGCTGTTTTTTCTCCTTCCCACATGTTTCTCTCCTTGGGAAAACTGCTTTATAAAGACCCTCAGGAACAAAACCGTTGCCTCAAAAGGGAAGAGCAGAAGCCAATGAAACTGAACAGAAAGGAGGCAAGTAACAAAAGTATGTGCCTTGCCTTGCTCAGATTTGGGGGGCTGCCAGCTAAGGAAACAGAGTCTCCGAATTCTCTCTCAGTGGAAGATGCAAAAGCCTAGATGAATAAAACATTGTTCAAGCTTATAAGTAAAGAGTCCAGGAAGAAAATTACAGGTTTTGAGCTTTCTTCTCTCTGCTTACTGGGACGTGAACTGGAACTGGATACTAGATCCAGTGGCTCATGGTTTATTTAACTTTGTGCTGCAGGCTTTTTATACTAGCAAATCATTATCTTACCTGTATGGTCCACTTATAGAAAGAATAGGTTTGTCAAATTCAAGCCTTCTTACAAGGTTTTATTCTGGCATTAGTACATATATATGTATCTATATATAAAAGTCCATACATAAAAATGTATGCACATATATTTTTATCTATGTAATGTGTGTATACACAATAGAAAACCAAAAATTTTATGTACAAACAGATTTCCCCAAAGGCTTTGTAATTTCTTTCTATTTTCTCATTTCTATAGGTTTAGGAAGTCACTTTTGAATGTGTTACTGCATTTTACATGTGTAATCTAAGGCCTTCGCACCCCTCCCACCTTTTTGGTATAAGAGAAAGAGCAAAGTTACTGCCACCAAAAATAAGATACTGTTGAACACGTAAAATACACTCTTCCAGGCACCAGGCAAGTCTTAAAAGAAGAAAAGCTATTCATCATACAGTAAAGGCAGGGGGGAGGGCTAGCAGAGCTGTAAATTGGCTTGAGCTCACTTCCACCCTGTGAGCAGATCTAAGTTTAACACAGGCCCAGAGGCTGCAAAGACAAAGTCAAGAAGAATAATTCACTTCATGTCAAAGCCCAGTGAAGAGATTTCTTTTGACAGCTCCTGCTTTGTGCTTCCCAGTGAGCTTACTGGCCTCCTGCACAGGCACATGAGCCTGACCTCTCCCATTCACCCACAAGTTGGCTACATATAAAATGGCCATTAATTCCAGCTGGCACATGGGTTTGGCTGAGGCCCTTCCTTCCTGTCTGGAACTGCGAAAAAGTGTTGGGGGAATATGTGGAGGAATGAGACAGAAAGAAGCAGCAATCCATAAAATTCCAGTGCACGCCTCCCTGGTCTGCACTTCTTAATTGAACATGTGCAGTCACACCAACAATTAGGCAAAAATCATTAGATCTGCTTCAGATCAAGAAGAAGCAGCATACTCTCCCCAGAAGCACAAACCGCACATAAGCAGCAGTCCAGTCTTGATCTGATGAGAATTCAAGAAGTAAGGCATTCCAAAAGCTGTGTTGGAAAGCATTAGAAATACTTTACTTTTTACAGTCTCTTAGGTTACAGGATTAAGCTGGCTAGTTATTTGTACTTCAGCTAAGTGTGAAGACAGGCAGCACCAACATCTTCCGCTTAAAAGGGTTGTTAGACGCTTGTCCTTTCAGACACACTCTGCAGGGCCTCAGCATAGTTACAACAGTTGCAGGACACTACCCCAGAACTGCCTTTGAAAAGGAAACTCACTGGACACAACCTTGCAAGGTTATAGCTGAACATCAGCAAAGCCTTAGGATCCACAAGACTGGCTGGTCTACTTACACTTAAGTGCTGGATCTGTAGGGAGAACTGGACAGATTTCAGGCAGGATTTGAAACGGAACATAGAGCCCCATGTCATTAGAAACTGCTACAAAGAAACATTTTCAGCAAAGGTTTGCAACACAGTTAGCAGCAAATTTCCACATGAAACAGGTAACCAACCTGGCAGTGGCTAAACCAGCTCGAAGCACTTCATTAAACTGCTTATTGAAAGGTTCAAGCTCTAGGGACCTGCCAAAGTAGCAAAAGCAGAATGTGGTGAATTTAACCATCACTTATTCTTAATTGTGTGATAGCTGGCAATTGAAATTGCTTTGTGCAGTGCAGAAGAGGCAAACCTTTCAAGCAGGACCTTTGAAGACTCAGGATCTACAGGACACACAAAGTCAGCCAGGTTTTGGTTCTGTGCTGGGTGGTTTCTTTGGTTGTGGCGGCTTTTTCGTTTGCTTTTTTTTGTTTGTTTGGTGGGGGGTTTTTGTTTGTTTGTTGTGTTTAGGGTTGGTTTGTTTTATGGTTTTTTTGTTAAAAGCATGTCCCAGAATCCTGATTTCAATTCAATTTTGATTATTTCAGTTTCAGTGCAGTCCTACACTAACATAAGAACCTTGAATGTATTCTCCAAAGCCAACATACAAGCAGAGATGACTTTGCAGAGGAAAGTTCTCATCTGCCCAGATAACTGCATCATAACACTAATTACTGCCTGTGATACAGATTTTAGTTTAAGAGGTAAGAAAAAACCTTATGTAAACCTGTGCATTCACTCTGAGTATCCAAATAGTAAACCACTCATAATCTGACCATTAGCTCAAAATTAACACATTCTCTGATCCGAAAGATGGATTAAGTTTGAAATTATTGCCATTCTACACAATGCCATTCTGTCTTCTAAGTGTTATTCATACAAGCAAAGACACTATTACACAAACTGAAATAATTTTGTATAACTATTAAAAGTGTATCTATTGTCATGTAAAATTTTAGGCTTCGTTAGCCTCAATAGCCATCATCAGTATCAGAGCTGTTGGGGAACCAGTTCAATTCAAGACCAGCTGGAGCTCAAACCTATCTCAAAATTAGATGATCATAAATTAGGTTTGAGGCTTAAAAGCTTTTAAAGTGAATGAACCAGAGTCCAGAAGTGATTTGTGGAAACAGGTGGTTAGAGACAAGCTTTTCTAGCTGTCAAAACAGACTTGACAGGAAATGCAGGTAGCCAGCACCCAGCAGGAAACAGGAGAGTGGCAAAAGGAATTCAAGTGAGAAAGACTTCGACTGCAAGAACAGAATGAAATGACATTATTTAACAGTAGGCAGGAAAGTAATAACAGGACTGAAGAAAGAGGATTTAAGTATTGTGCTGTGTGGCTGCAAATGTACCAAGCACAAAATACACTCAGGACCATTTAAGTTTCTATAAATAGTTTTCAAGTGATTCCAGCAGTGTTTGTTTATGCCATGCATCCAGGATTCCAACAACTCTTTCATAAACACAGTCTCTTACTAAGTTTCACATGATCTTTGTAAATGGTAGGGAAGAGACAAAAAAAGCCAAGTTAGATGGCAGAGCAAGTTCAGAGTGCTTTCTAGTTAGTGTACCTGAAAGCAAAGGATCAACATGACTTCTCAATGTTAACGTGTTTTGTGGCAAAGGTATAATCTCTAAAATCTGAATCTAGGCTAGTTACAATAGATAGGGAACTACGCTGCTCATTTGTAAAATTTTTGTACACTGAAGTTGTTCTAAAAAATTAAGGATAACTCAAAATCAATTTAGCACGTGTGAGTTAATGTCAGTCAAATATAAAATCCAAAAGAGATGGTGCAGTTGTAAAAAAACTCAGAAGAAAGGCACATCCCTTTACTGCTGTGAAGACTCATTAGAAATATAATCTAACAAAACTGCCATAAACACTTAAAGCTGTCACATTACAGCATCATTGAAGAAAGGAAAAGAAGTACTCCAAAAAGATTGTATTCAAAATTTATTTTTAAATAAAGGAAAAAACAAGACAATTATTTTAAATAAACATGGTGTATTCTACACAGCTGTAGATCAACATAACTTTACATTAGCTGTTTATAACTCTTAGAAGTTCTGTTGCAGCATTGTCTACAACATTTGACACTGTTGGTTTCCATTTATCATCAACCAAACAATACCCAAATGAAACCATTTGCTTAAGTGAAGCTTTATTTTTCATAGCCAAAGATGGCTCTACTAATACCAAAGCACCTGTTAAACAATTATCCCCAACCTAGTTTTTTAAACGGAAGTCTGTTCAGCCTTTTTTTTTGGTTCTATTCCATTGCCTGCATAGAAATCAGCCTAAAGCTAAATAGCAAGCTAAGCTTCACTTCAGCAGTGCAATGAATGGCATCAAACTTCATGAAACAAATGAAGATACAAACATTGTCAGTGAAAGTCAACTATGTCAAAAACAATACTAAAAAAAAAAGAATGTTTTTGTGGGTCACAACTAGACTATGTTTCAGCGTAAAACTTTCCTCAGGAAAAGTGCTTCTTCCTGATTCACATGAAAAGAATGAAGCACGCATCACAAGCCTTTGTTCATACAGAAATGCCCATTAAAAAAGTTCCATGTTACCATAAGGCAGAACAGATATTAAAGTGGATGAAGCATCTTGGCCCAAAGTATGTTTTGCAACAAATACATACACATTACACTTGTGTAGCATATGATGGGTAAGGGATTGGCTCAGTAAGGTAAAAAGTCTATCTTTATAAATACATGTCATTATTGCTAATATGCTACACATCATCATCCAACTTTTAAAGCTGCTTTGTTGACATAACCTTGTAATTAGCAGCTCACGTTCATGGTGACAATTTGCTATTCCATATGAAGAAAAGTAAAGCAGCATAAATACAATTATGAAAACAAAAGGCTTATGCAACAGTCTTCTCTAGCTTTGCTGTGGTTTTTTTTTAATTAAAGAGTGTTCAAAGAAAACAAGTCCAGTTCACCACAAATTAGGAAGTTTCACAATGAGGTTGAAAACCAAGCTACAGGGAACAGAGAGGGGAAAACCATGGCATGCATCATAATCTAGTCCTTTTAGTCATACCACTGGAATACAGAAGTCCAATTTAAAGGCTAGACTAACAGGAAAACAGCCAAGAGTAAACTTAGTTTGATATCTAAATTAAGACTACAGTTTTAATCAGTAACAGCAAACTCACCCGGCCCTTTAATATATTCACAATATCTACTGCAATTGAATACTTAATTATGACTAGTATAGGTATGTATGTTCACTTTAAAAAGATATTAAATACCTGCATCATGAAATTACATTCTTAAGACATTGTGTAAGAAAATAGCTCATGTGTGAAATGTTTCTGAAATGTATTTCTGCTCCCTTCTACCCCCTACTATGTCCCACACACACACACACACGCGCGCGCCACCCCCCACCCCCCCAGCATGAAAGCATTCACTCACAGGGAAAAACAAACGCCCCTTAAAAAAGGATGGAAGTACTGAGGGGATCACCTTGGCTAGTTACAGCACAGTGCTTAACAAGGTTCAAGACAGAACCAGATCAGACTTGGCCAAAAGATGCCCATAATACATGCCTGACCAGTAAATCCTTCCAACTCATTCTTATCAAACTCAGTCCACTTTTGGTTACCGCAATGATTAAAATATTCCCTATATACATATAAACACAAGACTCCAGGTTTACTTACTCCAGGTTTTTGCAAAGCAGTTTACTCTTTCTATTCATATTGTTCTGCAGCAACTACAAGAGGTAGGCATAAAACATTTCAGAGCTTCTTTCCCAAGGTCCCATTACTAGCTCTATTTAGTGGGATAAAACAAAAATCAGCTGTACCTCTGTGATTTTACTAAGTACAGCCTTGTGCAATCCAGCTGGAAAATAGCTATGTGAACCCTAGATTCGCTAGACTAGCACACCAAGGAGTAAGAAGCTGTTCGTATCCCGGAGGATATTTGTTTAAAAAAAAAAAGTCTACTGCAGAGCATTTAAATAGAAAGTAGATGTCAGGACCAATTCTCCCTATTTTTATTTGTATATAGGAGGAAGGTACCATTTGGCCAAGACTACAAGATGTATTTTCACAGATGCAAGTGCCATGCAAAAATAAATTAAAGAACAGATACCAAACATACAAGTAATAAAACTAATGAAGGTAGATTTTCTTGAAAGTATATAAACAACTTCTTATACTTTTCTTTACCCCTTCTCTTTTTGACATTCACAGTTACAAATGTGTGGCTATACATCAATAATTTCTTCTGCAGTGCCTCCACAACGTAATCTGTAGCGTCCTGTCCTCCAGCTAATAGTGGGGTCCCACAAAGCAGATAGGAAAATATAAATTGTCATGGATTCTCTGATGAACCAAGCTACTGCATAATCAAGTTTTGAAAAACACAGAGCACCACCCTAGAAATAATAAAAAGCAAGGTATTTAATCATACCGATAATTTAAGAAATTTTAAGGTAAATTAAAACCTTTTTTGCAGATAAATGTCTTACAAAGCTTACTAAGCAGATTTACATAGCAATAGCATCCTTCATTAAAACCCAAGAATATTTTCTTGTTCAAGATACAATTATCCATATTTAATATTTTCTACAGCATTAGGAGAACAAATGCTGCTCTCATTTGTGGCAGTTTTCTATATTAAAAGTTTTTTGAGGCCTTGGAAGTAGGTTACAGCTGTTCTCCTTGTCCATTATTAACAAAATGAAGTGAAAAATGTGCGTATGAGTACACATACACCTCAATAAATATAAGACAAGGTGACAACTAAAATAAAATAATAACCACACACACACAAAAAATCCCACAAAGCTTCTGTTCTTGTACTGTCAAAAGAGCTTAACATTTCTGCACATGCCCAGGTAGAGCAGATTTGAAACATTAATATTAAGTAAGGAGACAGCTAAACTTTCAGAGCCTACTGGGAGGCAAGTGCATGTAGAATACAAAATTACAACCAAAACCACTTACTCCTTTTCATGCTACTATAACTGAAGCTGGAAGACTGAGAAGTAACAGGATTTGACCTGTTATTTCCTGCATGTCAAGAGAACTATTGTATGGTTGTAATTATGCTTAGCTTTTTGCTGAAGTTGATGGCAATAATAACTTCAGTAACCTCCTGGAAAACAAAATTACATACCTGAACACCTCTTAGTTGAATGTAGTCAAATATAAACCATGCCAAGCAGTGACACATGAAAAATACCATTATATCCCATCTAAACACATGATGAGCTGCCCATCCAATAACTAGGCTGGCAACAAAGCACTCTGAGATTGGCTCACAAATTATTGTGGCAGGCAACATATTAATTCGTAGTTTGGCCCACCTAGAAAAGACAAACAAATCAGTTTTGACTTTGCATTATTCATTACATCCTCCCCCCCACACCTCACCAAATGAGCCATCATGGTATTTTCTAAAATGTTAATCTCATTTAATTTACACCTCCAAATAAAATACTGCAAAAAAACCTCCCTTCCAAAGATGCTATGGATAGCATTTAAAAGGTACTAGGGGCAGGGCATTTTACTTTTTTTTTTTTAATACCTGTATCAGTCATACTTCCACGGAAAGCCAGTGCCTCCCTCCCAGCACTAACAAAGAAGCGTGCATCAAGCTGTGCACTGAACTTCAGCACACTAGGCATTAGATCAATTTAGCTTGGAAAATGTATTCCCTCTCATTATCAGGTCGTCCCCATCAGAAGAAGGGGGCAGGGATGGGTGGGAGAGGAAGTAAAGATCAGAATCTTACCTGATCATTCTGGACTGAAACTGAGAAATAGAATATGAACCAGAGTTTTGCATTGCAACCTGTGTGGCCATCGCAAATTTCCAGCCCCTGAAAAAGGAATTTGTTATTATAAAAATGTGCAAACAAGAGATGCAAAAACCAACTAGAAAACAAACACAGCAGAATTTTATTAGGCTTGAGAAGTTTCTTCGGCACATGTGCCATACTATTACAACGGGTATAGGCAAAAAAAGAAAAGTATTTTATCAAAACCCTTCTTTGGAAAAAACCAAATACTTAAACCAAGTTCTGAAACTTTTCTCTAATGGAATTGACAATGATATGGCTTAATTATTTCTGAAGAACTATACTGATAGGACAAAGCACGTCATTAACACGTTTGCTATATATGTGAAGCTGACACAAACACCTATATTTACAGTATGTACCATGTGTTTAAAAAAACCCAAAAAGCAAACAAAAAGAAAGATTTAAACTACACTTAAGGAAATAAGCTTACTTTAGAGTCATCTTACCGGTCAGCTATAGCTTTGGCCATAAAGTAATCTTCAGCAATATACTGTGCAAAAGCTATCAGTCCTCCAGCTTGGTCCAAGACGTCCTTCCTCATCAAGCATGACATTCCTGTTACGCATTTAAAGCCAGTTAAGTTGGCTGAAATATATGACCTTGGATGTGAAGTTCCAAAATAGACCTGCCAAAAGAAGAAAAGGCATTTAAAGCTCTGTATGTAAGCACTACACTGACAACCTTTTCCTCTGAAAATATATGGAAGGTAAAAAACACTAGAGGTGGCCAATTATGACGGTCTATTTGGAAAGACTTTCAGTACCATTCTAAGAAATCTAGTGTATCACCAAATCTGAGAAATCTATTGGTAATATTGGCTGTGGTTTTGCAAATCTATAAGCAGGTTTTATCCACATATTGAACTACTGCACTTCATTTTTGTATTTAATTTCTAATTAACTGAGGTTCTTCTCAGGGAACATATGTATTAAAAATCTATTAAGTAACAGACTAATCACTAGGATTAATATATTATGTGGTGATAACTGACAGTTATATGCTCCCTCCTTCCTCTTGTGCAAATTAACTGCATTCCTGCATACATGTTGTTAGAAACTTACTATATGGTTCTACGGAAGCATGGGAAATTTGTTTACTTAGCACACTTGCAAACAAAAACAGTGAAGAAAAAATTCAGAATGTGAGCAAACCTTTTTACAAGATTCAGCAACTTAAAACTAGGCATGACCTACAAAACAACAGAGGGAACGAGTGCTAGTGCCTCTCGTTATTATTTAGTGTAGACTGCCTTCACACTGGTATAGCAACTCATTCAAGAAAAGGCATGCTCATCTTGCAGCATACTGGATCAGCAGGCAAAAAGCTCTTCCAGGAATACAGAAGCAGGAGTTGTAATTCTTGCTTTAACAAGTAGCAGTACGAGGAAATTTGTGCTATAGCTCTCTGCTTTTCTCTTGTAAGAGGAAAATCAGACTTTGTATCATAAAAAAAGAAAAAAAAAAGAAAGAAAAATCATCACAAAAGCATCCCTCTCTCAGAGCAATGACAGAGTACTGAATTTCAGCGTACTTTCATCTCTCATGTTTCTGTCATTCATCCCTATCAGTTAGCCTTGGGGCCAAAATGCCTTACACATGCCAGCTCCAAACAAAAGTAGATTAAACTACATGCCTTGAGCCACAAGGAACAAAAAAGCAAGCTCAACCTCTTCATTCTACCAATGAGAACTTACTGAGAAAGAGGAGAGGGGAGAATAGGACAGAGTTAGTGGTATGAAGATGGTGGATAGGAATCTACTTTTCACTTTCTCTTTCACTACAATTATTATGAGACATGAAATAGCACTACAGAAGAACAAGGGTCAGAATAAACCAGACATGGATCCTGTAACAGATGGAACTTCCTGGTAAAGAAAGTTTTAGATGTTAAAAATTTATACAGACTCAAAAAAAGAATAGAAAAGTTCAAGTAAGAAATCTGTTCTTACTAAAATACTATTAAAGATTAGTAAATATACAAGTCTGCTTCCTGCTCAGGAAGTCTCTCAGCTGAAAATTACAGAACGTTTAGGCAGTATTACAGGAAAACAGGATATAAGCCTTGCTTTTGTTCTACTTTTCTCAAAGGCTCTGCTTGTAAATACTGCTGGAAATAAGATACTGGGTGAGCTGGACTTAGCTTTGACTTGTCATGGCCATTTTTGTGTGCCTTTTCAGACAGCAAAATAGAATTAATTAGTCCTTTCTGACTAAGCACTAGAAAGCATTCTTCAGTTCAGTTATTCAGTTTTTAACTAATTTTAAATATAAAATCCAAAATGTGTATCCTGTAATCTTTATTGTTTCTATTGTAAACTTAAATATTGACTCAATAGATAGAGCACCCCAGAGGAATTCTGAAGCATTAAGAAGTTATCCTAGTTACCCTTAGTTTGAAGTGTGACTGCAGCTGAGAATAAACATTTCCTCAATCACAAAGTACAAGAGGCACAATACAGCTTTCACTCAGCAAGGTTTTGCAAGCAAAAAAAGAATGAAACAAAATCCCCCCCCACAACACTGCACTCACCTGTTCAAGAGTAGCAGCAAAACCCTGTCTGTCTGCAACATAGGGAAGCCCATGGACCAAGCCCACTTTTTCAGTCATTTGATTGGCCATATCTGTCAGTGTGTCTGGCGTTACTAAGTGACAAAAGAAAAAACAACACTTCATGGAGCAATTCTGTCATTAGCAGACTGCTGCAGAGAGACACTAATTCTCATTTTATTACCAGTATCAAGAGTACATATGCTTTGATGCTTAGTATCTTAAAAGAACAGTTTCAGGAAAATAATATTAGTGATTAACAATTATTATGATAAACAACAAATAAAATGGAAACAATTCAAATATTTGAGTATTTTAAAAGGTATTTTCTCCTTTAATTTGAGGTTAAACTTTTATTCCACAAAAACATTTTTTTCAGACTTTTACCTTTAACTTCTGCTTATATTCTCAGTTAAAATAGTCTCCAAAACCTGCTTGCTTATGGTGAATAAGCAGAGTTTAACAGTCAGCACATACACACCTACCTCTGATTCCACTATCACAAATCCATATGAGATCATATTTGGCAACTTCATAGCCAGGCATTAAGTTATTAATCTTGGGGTTGATGCCAACCTTCTTGCCACCTAAAAAATACAAACATCATTCACAATTAATGTATGGGAGTTTTTTGGAATTCAGATTCAATAACCAAAATATTTAAATACATGAACTGAAGAAGAGTAAGTGTTTACCCACCAATTCCTAAAGTTCACTTTTATGCAAAAGATTTATGTTTAATTCAATTCTATATTTTATAATTTGAAAAATAAAAGGAAAAATATTCAAAAGCTTCCTTAAAATGGCAGGGTAACAAGATTAACTAAGGGAGCAGGAAAACTATAAAGTTTATTACTACATTCTTGTAAGGTAAACATTATTTATCTCTTAAGACTATGATTATGAAGATTATATTCTACAGTAATTTCAGTAGAAAAAAAAGGAGCAGAATAAAGTGAGACACACTCCTTTACATCCAGCTGACAGGCATGGTCAAGTTTGTCTCATGTTAGAGAAAAAAAACCACCTCATTTCATCATTTTACTACCTTGTTCTAATACCCCTCTCCTCCACTAATTCAAATATAAAGTGAAGAAAGATCCCTACAGTCTAAGCAGATGAAAAAGGATTGTTGCAGGACCTCAAGCTCAAATACAGCCACCACTCTGAGTCATTTCCTGCACACTTAGTTCAGTGCAAATCTATTAAGTAACAAGTTAATTGTAACTCGTAACAAATCTATTAAGTTGTTTTAAAATTAGGAGGAAAAGTTGCAGGGAGCTACCCAAATCATTCTTCCTAAAGTTTTCTTGGACTGATGGCACAGACCGTGACTACAAACTTACTTTTTACCACAAACTGGAGATTAAGCTACAGAAGCAACACAGGCTGAACAAGACGACTATTTATTTCTTCCAGTCCATATACATATGGAGTCTTCAACTCCATGGAGAGTATTCTATATGGAGTTGAAGACCTATCATTTTACAAGTAAGAGTCCCACCTTCCAAGTTGCACTGCTTACCTATAAACAGTCTAGCATCAACATTTGGGTATTTGCCAAGGAGCTTTTTGCACACATCAATAGCTGGATCATCATGATCTTGTACACAGAGTAGTACTTCATACTAGTAAAAACAAAAATGTATACACTCACATATATATTTACATACATACAGCTAATATCCACATGGTCTACAAAATAAAGCTTAATCACATCGTAAGCTAAAAAAATAAAGAGTGCTGCCATAGTATTAAAAACAAAGGAGCTGTTTTACAGCTAAATGAGTCTAGTTTTTCAATGCACAGCCAAGTACTTGTGAAAAAAGAACTAAGGCTGCATCTCAAACTCTTGTACTGACAAACATTACTTCTGGTGTTATTGAAGGGTTTCTATTAATCATGAAATAAGATGTTCTGGTGTACAAGGTAAATTTTTTTTTCCACTTTCATTTTTGTTCAAACATGAATCTTAAATCCAGTATTATATTCAATGAAATGACAGCACCTGAAATATTAAAGTATGATACATTATGACTGCATACCTCTGAACTACATCTTCCATTCCTTTACTTTGTAGATACATATGCAGAACGGAGTTGGAAGACAGCCCAGAGAGACCTGTATATGTACATATGTACACCTAATTGTACAACAAAGCTCAGGAATATGCATATGGAACATATCTGTATTTTCCGCATTAACTGAGTAATGGTTGAAAAAACAAATAGTAAGGGAAAACTGTAGCTGCTACATGCAGTGACAGTGAGTGAAGAAATAGCATTTTATAAATCACTCAACATTGAGGCAGCTTCGAAAGCTTTGATAGAAGTCTTTCTGCTTTTGCAATAACAGCGAATCACTAAATACTTCTTACTTGATTTAATCTTCTTTTTACCCTGTTAAAATTAGAGCTATTAGAGCTCCAATACAAAGACTAAAATACAGAAAATGCAAATTTCTGATCAAGATACCCAGAAGCCATTTTTACAGTCTAAGACTGAAAAATTAAATCACAACAAGAACCAATTTTCTTCGACCACATTTGAGTAGCTGCTGTAAATAAGAGCCCCAACTAGCAAACAAAACAGTTCATATTCTCCCTTACACTATTTTATCACCTCACTGAACTTAAGTTTTTGCTTAAGTTGTTTAGTGAAAATAATCTGAATTTTGAAAGCTGCCTATTGGCTCTATGATGACAATTTCTGATGTTCTTGTTCAGTAAGGCACATTACATGCAACAGAAGATATTAAGTTAAATATATACATACTTCCAATAAAAAAACGGCATTGTCATACACAAAAGCCTGAACTACTCCAACTGCATTCAGAATATTGTGGATATTTAAAATCATTAACCATTAAATGGGAGTTAAGATTTGTTCTAGCACTACAAACTATCAGGCAAATATCTCTACCTCTCAGAATGCAAACTCAAAGTCAATTTGGCTAAGAAGCAAGCAGGGTTTGATTTCTACCATCTTGCAGCATGGAAAATGGATTTTAAAAGATGAAAGAGTTGTCTCATTAAGCAGACAGGTCCTCTCATCAGAACAGAATCTTGACAGCATGAACACCATAGAAATAAACAACTGAAGAAATTAGGTTTTTTACTGAACATTAAATTAAATTTGTAAAATAAAATTAATTTTCCTAGTCATTATATAATTAATCTTCAATCCAGAGTAGCAACGACACCTCTATATCCATATTCTCCAAGAAATTCAACCAGAAGTAAAACAGACATTTCAGACTCCAATATTTGAAAAGAGAAAAATTCAAAATAAATGGCCTTTGTATGCAGTAGCAAAGTAAAAAACTAGAAAATGTATGATGAAAGCAAAACAAAGATGGTTATCTACACAAACATTACCATCAGGTTCATTTAAATTTAAGATGAACAGAAAAACTTTTGCAAAATTACAATATGCACAGTAGGTGATAACTGCTCACTGATAAAACTATTATGTGTAAGTCCTGCAGTTTTGAGATGGCATAACTGGATTCTGTTCAAGAGAAGAATATTTCACGCATGGAGGATCACAGAAGAGAATCATTATCACTGTAGGCTGAATTCAGCTTCACTGGGAAAGGTTTCAGATTAATCTTTCAGAATAAATTTTCACTGCACAGCTGAACTTTGAATACCAGGCAATACTGTTGTTCTAATTTTTGTGGTCAATCTCTTAAAGTAGGTCTGTACAGTAACTACAAAAAGTTTTTTCAGACAGTTTGAGGACCCTGCTTGTATTGTCTAATCTGTGCTGCTGTAAACAGAAGCATTCACATATGCATTTTCACTCTCCTTAGGAAAAATATGATTGTCTACTACTACCTGAAACTCAGATTCGTGTGCAGTAGCAACATTTTAAGATTATCACCCATGTGTTTTCACAACTAAGGATCGAGACTACCTCTTCTAAAGCTAGATCCAGCACAATTGTTTCTTTGAATTATTCAACAAGTTTTATTTGTAGTCAAATGTTTCAGCTGCATAATGTTTTAATGTTCATTATAGGTCATATAACACCTTAAGATATTGCTGAAGATTCTTTGCAGTGTTTGCAATATTGGCATACACAGCATGCCTAAGGTATCCTTTAAAATGTGCTTGGCCACACTTTATTGCACCCTGTTGAGTTGAAAGGATTCATATGTTCATGTCTGAAGCTTTTCAAAAGGCCCAAAGCTTCATTACAGAAAAAATTTCCAACTTCTAATTAGTTCCAAATGCTAGGGATTTTTATTTGTTTTACCCTGCCCACTTAGGTGTAAGTTTAAGGCTCTCAGCTAGAATACACAAACAAAACTTGCTGTACAGTTTACACAAACCTTTGACCTTTTACAACTGAAGCAGCAGTGTCAGATGCAGTTTTGAGAAGAATTGAGAAAAGAGAAGGGTTTTTTTTAAAGCTAAATTTCAAGTTTCAAAATTCAGCAGATACAAATACAGTGAAAAAATGTACTCCTTTTCCCATCCACAGGAGGATACTTCAAATACTGAATTATACAGCAAACATTTGCAGACTTCTTTTAAGTTCTTTACAGCAAGGAGAGCATCTGACACACGTATCAATTATATTTCTTACCACTTATGTTACAAATTCAAACAGTGTTTAACAGCAAATGTGAACTTTTATTAACTATTTGCTTCCGAACACCAATACATGGCTTAGAGACTACCCTACCTACCAACAACTGGTGAGGTACACTACTTCATCATTGAGCAACTCTTCATTGGATGAACCATCAGTAAGAACCACCAAAAAGTTTCAGGCTATCACTTAAGTGCTCTCTTTTGGAGGATCTCTTACAGAGAAGAGGAAGATTTCTTGCCTCTCAAGTGATCTTCTACAGCAGTATGAAACATTTCAATCTATAAACACCACAATACAGGAATAATGATTAAGTAAATCTTAGTGGAGTGTAGAGTATATTTCATCCCTAAGCCTTGGATGTGTTCCTCAATAGACAGCTTTTTACAAAGGAGTAAGTTTTGTTTGCCACATGTAAAATACGTGATTATACATTTTCTGCAGAAGGAAGAACAATCCAACACAGTCAAGCAGCATAGTTCCCATCCAAGCATCTCATATGACTATTTGAGGCATAGGAGGAAAAAAAAGACACTAAATAATATACATACTTTTGGATAATCCAGCTCAAAGAAGGTTTCTAGGTTGCTGATCAGGTTAGGATCCACGCCTTTTAATGGCTTTAGAAGTGAAACACCAGGAAGCTTGCTATATGGCTGTTTGTCCGTGGCTTTCTTATTGAGGTGGAGGCGTCTGTAATGAAAAATAGCATATAACTCCACTTAAGCTGATATGCTAAAGAAAGCCATTCAAAATACAGTCAGAACTAAGAAAGCTTGGGAGTTAAAATTGCTGCAAAAAGAAATAACTCTAGTTGTTGAAAAACAGCTGTTTTTCTATCCAATAGTTGATGTCAAAGTTGATGTCAACAGCTGATGTCAAAGGCAATGCCTAAAAAAACCTTAGCATGACATGTAGGTTATGTTCAGCTTTATTTAACTTACTAGATATTTCAGATTAACACATTTTGATCAATAGGAATATGACCTTTTTTTCAAACTGCAATAGAGACAGGATTTTTCTTCCTCCACAGCATTAAAACTTATAGTATTATAACAAAATAATCATAGAAAACAATCTACTGTAAACAAGGTAAAAAAGGAGAAGGCTCAGGTGTTTTTTCCTGCTTCAAGTTGTTCAACATTTAGAGCAAACTGAAAGCACAGGGCAAAGAGTTGACCGCAGTGATAACTCCAAGAAAATATTAAGGATCAATTAACGGTAGTATAAAAATCCTGACAGCAGGCTGGGTCAGAACCATAGAGAAACTTTCACACACAGTTCCAGACAGTTACTGGTATTTCAGCAATGAATCAGAATTGTTTAGGTTTTGAAAAAGACTTTTAAGATCATCAATTCATACTATTAACACAGCACTACCAAGCCCACAACTAAACCGTGTCTCTAACTGCCACACTAAATATACAAAATGTGTTGGCAATAATGTCACAACTCACTAAAATCAATGTTTAATCCTACCCTCCTGTGTAAATGAACACAAAATTAAATTCCAAAAGCTTAATGGGAGTCAGAGACTGAATTTTATAATTTATGGCTTAAACATCTTCATGAAGGACTTCTGCCTATTATAGCA
>VXAD01001121.1:71338-99801 GCA_013399195.1 Dicrurus megarhynchus
CCACCCTCTTCTTTTTCTATTTATTTTCTCTTTCTCTTTGCCTCTTTTATTAAATAAAATATATCAATTTTTTGGCACCAACATCTAACCTAGTTTGGTTTTCATCACTTTTTTGGGTGTATTTCGAACCTTTC
Source organism: Dicrurus megarhynchus (assembly GCA_013399195.1). NCBI lineage: Eukaryota > Metazoa > Chordata > Aves > Passeriformes > Dicruridae > Dicrurus > Dicrurus megarhynchus. The sequence continues at coordinate 71,473 of VXAD01001121.1, forward strand.
TGGCTCCAATCAGTTTTATTCACAGAGTTAGTTTCCTTTGGTCTTCTGTGTTAAACTGGTTCATAACAATGGGCCAGTATACAATCTAACTTGCATCAAGTAAATACATATGCACAAGTAACTAAAGGACAAGTACTGCAGAAACTTAAAATTTGCAAATTCATGTATATACCACATACTGCAGTTCTCTACCATGAAGAGCAGTCAGACTGAAAGACTATTTTCTTGCAATGTGCACCTAATGATGTCAATTCTCAGCTTAAACTTTCACCAAGTAAAATTACTGAACTATGAAGGAGCTCCAGTAAGAGAAGAGATTCCAGGAAATCTCTAGAAGTTTTTTCCCTGAAGTGGGACAGTGGCATTTGATACCTAATCAGCCCCTGCCAGCATGCTTTCCTTTTAGGCAGGTTAGCAACTAGACACCATGGCCATAACGTTACAGAGAATAAACAATGGGTTGACCAAAAAGACAAAAGAACAAAGCAGATTATGTCCTAGTGCTGTTTTTGAGTCCAGGCCTGGGCTCTGCAGAGGTAAATGAAAATAGACTTGCTGAGCATTTAACCGCCAAGAGATGTTCAGACCAAAGCAAAAAAAACCCAGTAATTCAGATAGCTACCCCAGACAAATTTTCTCAGCAGTGTTCACAGATGTAACAAGGAAATAAGGCCTCTAGTGCCAATAAAAAGGAAGAGTCCCAAGAATGCAACTTTGACCAGGAGGGTCAAAGAGTAGAAAATGCAAGGGAGGAAAAAAAAAAAGTGTAGCAATGCAGAGAGTTTTGTACAGCAACAAAAGCCATAAAAACAGGAAACGCTAGAAGGAAGTGCCAGAGTAATAAGTTGTGAAGACAGCGCTGAGGGAGGACTGTGATAAATCTGCAGAGTCTTGCAGTGCATCAATATTACAAACCATGCCGACACAGCCTTACGCGGGTGATTGAATTACAGTAAAAGAAGCCTACAGACTGTGCAAGAGAGAGAAACCTGGCAAAACACACAAATAGGGCATGCGGCATTATCACAATCTATTCAGCTATGAAGTACCGTACAGTTTTGACACCAAGTGGCAAGACTGTCCCTAATACTCTCTCTTAAGTAAAACTCCATGTTTTAAAAGTAGTAGTAAAACTACATGTGCTGTTCATAACACTGCATGAAAGTGGCAGCCTGCCCTTCTGAAAGCACTGAGGTATTGTGACACTAAAGTAATTGAGGTGCTCTGTTAGACTCCACATACCAAACAGCAAGTAAACAGTAAACCAGATCATTTTACACCGAGGACTATTTGTGAAGTGGCATATTCTGACGAAGAATTAAAGTTACAATTGAAAACCTACCAGAAAAACAGGCCAGCCATTCAAAAAGTTACAGTATTGAAATTCAGGCATTTAAAATGGAACTCAAAATAATAGACTAAATTTAAGCAACATTAACACTGTTGATGCAGGTACATTCTAGGTGAATTTGCTACAATACATGTACCAAAGTCTCCAAAGCAGAGGTAAGATGACGCCAGTGTTTTTGGGCACTAACTTGTGCTTATATTGGTTCAGTTGTCTCAGACATATGTTGTGATCACAAAGGTCTTAATTTCTACATTACTCTGCATGTATAACATGTACAGTTCAAAATTATAAAGCTAAGTAATCCTTCCTCAAGGTTCATATCATATATAGGATAATATATGTTATTTTGCATTGAAATTAGTCCAAAGCAGTCAAAACCACTAACGACCTTTGAATTCTGAAACAGATGCATGCAGAGCAGTGTTTGTAGGCACTTTCAGATAACGTGTAAAAGTAGCCAGGTTACATTCAAGGACTTTTGCACCCACATTTATTAAATTAATCAGCCTACAGTCCCTAGGTAGTGACACTGAATTTTTTTTAATACAGTCTGGTGCTGGTATACACAGATGGGGAAAGAAAAAAGAAAAAGAGCCATATGATAATGGTGTCAAAAGCTGTAGTTCCACTATCTACCATCATGGAAAAAGAACCTACAAAATTTTCTCTAACTTTGTTGCTTATCACAATAATAATTAACCCACAGAAGCACCTGTACCCTAGACCTCCTCTCAGCAGAGGACAAAAAGTGTCTCCAAAGACAAAATCCCAACAAGTTATCGCTGTTCAGGATGAATTCTTGCTATTCTGTACCAAAGTATGCAACAACAACAAAAAAAGGCCAAGGCAACACCTCCTCTCCCCACCTCATCAGGGAGGAAGAGTATTATCATAGAATGATTCGGGTTGGAAGAGACCTTAGACATTATCTAGGTCCAACACCCTGTCATGGGCAGGGACATCTTCCACTAGATTAGGTGGCCCACAGCCCTGTTCAACCCGGCCTTGAACATTTCCAGGGATGCGGCATCCACAGCTTCTCTGGGCAACCTGTTCTAGTGCCTCACCACATTCACAGTCAATAATTTCTTCCCAATATCTAATCTAACCTACTCTGCCAGTTTGAAGCCACTCCCCCTTCTCTTATCACTACATGACCTTGTAAAAAGTCCCTCTCCAACTCTCTTCTAGCAAAACCAAAAACCTTGCTACAGTAGACTGGCTGCAGGGTCTCTCAGACATACACCTTCTAAATGCAGCTGAAAAAACCTCGACAGTCCTTATTCACTCATGTCAACCTTCCCTCAGCAGCTACTTTTTAATTAAAGAACTATCCTGTTAGAGGGAGGTAAGTAAATCTTGATGAGACATTTGTAATAGAGACCTAAACGTTGCAAGACAGCAAAACAAGATGCGGAAAGCCTTGATGCGGTTCCTTGAAGACTGGTTTCACAGGCCATCAAGATAAGGTAGCAAATCATTACTTCTGAAAGGGACTTGTTTTCCTGCTTCTACTTCTGAATTTTTAGTGATCTGAACCATCTCACACAGGTCTTTGGGGAGTGTTGGTCTGCTGTGGAATACAGGACATAAGGTCTTGTCCTGAACAGGTATAAGAAAATGCGAGATTATTCTCCTTTTGGTAACAGATGGGTAAAAAGGATGAGCTCCTTTACTTTACTTTATATCTTCTTTACTTTACATAATGAAATATATCTATCTATATAACTATATATACACCTATATATTTAACTGTGTATATATAGTTAAAACACTCCCAAAAGTTTGGTACTTTTATCCACAAGAAGAAAAAAAAAGAAATTTGGTACTGGTATACCACACTGGTCAGTGCATTAAATACAATTGAAAAAGACTGGAGGATTTCAAAAAGTATTACAGACAGCCCCTAAGTTCATTAAAGTATTGACAGCATCATTGCTTCACCAAGACTAATATTAGCAGATATAAAATCTTACCACCCTTAATGTAAGGGTATAAAGACAGTTCCACATACGGCATAGGTAGCTAACAAATATGTTCCAGCATCTCACAGCAGTAACTTTTTATACAGTCATCTGATCATTTTAAAACTAAGTAACCAAGAATACTTTTTTTACAGAGATAGCACTTCTATATGTAAAATAATGCATGTACAATCATGTCCTTGGGACAACTGGTTATGGGATCAGAACACAAATAATTTCTCCTCTATCTTTCTAGTTGCAAAGAAGGATGAGAGAAAAAACAGCACAGAAGACCAAGCAGAGTATAAAACCTGGCTCCATAACTGGTGTCACCAGCAGAGTTGGGTTTCTTGATCCATGGTTGGTTTACATGATACCATGGCCTGCTGGCAACTGATGGGGTACACCTGTCTCAAGGAGGGGGAAAGGATTTTTGCATAGCTGCTAGCAGGGCTCATTTTAAGAGCTTTGAACTAGATTTGAAGGGGGAAGGGATAAAAATCAGACATGCTAGAAATAAGCTTGGGGACAGCCTGTCAGTACTTAAGGGACAGTGTACTAGTGAGGTGCTTCAGTCTGCCATCTCAGTGGAGGCAGGGGATTGAGATCTATGCTGCAGCAAAGACACAAGGGTTACTGATGTCCTAGAAACCACAGAAGTGTTTGAAAACTGTCACATAGGAAAACCTCACTCCAAAAAAAGGCAGCAGGATTAATTGTCCAGCTGAAGTGCATCTACACCAATGCATGCAGCATAGGCCACAAACAGGAGGAGCTAGAAGCCATTGTGTAGCTGGAAAACTATGATAAGCTATCACCATGGAAGCATGGTGGGATGACTGGCACAACTCAAATACAACAATGGATGGCTATAAACACTTCAAAAGGGATAAGCAAGGAAAGAGAGACGGTGGGGTAGCCAGCATGTTAGGGACTGTTTTGGCTGTCTAGAGTTTAATGATGGTGATGATAGGGTTAAGTGTTTATGGGCACAAATCAGGGTAATAGGCCAACAAGGCAGAAACCCTGGTGGGAGTCAGTTATAGACCACCCATCCAGGAAGAAGAGACAGATGAAATATGCTGCAGGCAGCCCTTTTTCTCACAGGGGACTTCAATTTAACAGATGTCTGCTGGAAATACAATACAGCAGAGAAGAAGCAGTCTAGGAGGTTCCGGGAGTCTGTGGAAGATACTGATTGTGTCAGGAAGCTGAGTGAGCTCAGCTCCAGTGGGAGGGCACCCACTGGACCTTTTGTTTGTGATCTGAGGACTGGTGGGTGATGGGATGGTTGGAGGCCATCTGGGGCTCAGCAATCATAAAATAATGGAGATTCCAATTCTTGGAAAAGTAGGAAGGGTCAGCAGAATTGCCACCTAGGACTTCCAGAGGGCAGACTTCGGCCTGTTTAGGAGACTGACAAAGTACCCTTGGGAGGTTATCCTGACATTCTTCAAGAAGGAAATCCTAAAGGCACAGCCAGCAGGCCATCCCATGTGCCAAAAGACAAGGCAGAGAAGATGAGTGACCTGGCTAAAGAAAGAGCTTTGGCTGGAACTCAGGGTGAAGAGGAAAGTTTATGACCTTTGAAAGAAGGGAGAAAAGTAGATGGGCCAAAACACAACTTGAAGAAGAATTTGATGGAACTTGATCTTGCTACTGCCATTGAAGACAATAAAAATGTATATATAAACACATTAGCAACAAGAGTAGAACTAAAGAGAACCTTCATCTTTTATTGGATGCAGAGGGAAACAGTGAGCAATTTTATGGAAAGGCTGAGATACTGCCTTATTTGTTTTGGTTTCTAAGAGTAAGATCAGTTGTTCTAGAGCTAACAAGGCCCCCGAGTGGGAATAAAAGAGCAGGCACCAGAATGAAGGCCCCATAACCTGGGACAAAATTATGTGTGACCTGCTACACCACTTAGACATACAAGTGTCTGGGGCTAGACGGGATCCACACAAGGCTACTGAGGGAGCTCACAGAAGTGCTCACCAAGCCTCTTTCAATCACCTACCAGGAATCTCGGCTAATGAGGGAAGTCCCAGTTCACTGGAGGCTAGCCAGCATGACAGCCATCTTCAAGAAGGGTTGGAAGGAGGATCTGGGGAACTAACTACAGGCCTGACAGCCTGACCTTGGTGCTAGGGAAGGTCCTGATGCAGATCACCTTGAGTGTCATCATATGGAATGTACAGGACAACCTGGGGATCAGCATGGGTTTAGGAAAGGCAGGTCCTGCTTGACCAACCTGATCACCTTCTATGACAAGGTGACCTAGATGGTAGATGACAGGAAGGCTGTGGGTGTGGTCTACCTGGACTTCAGTAAAGCCATTGACACCATTTCCCACAGCATTCTCCTGGAAGAAACTGGCTGCCCATGTCTTGGGCAGGTGCACTCTTTGCTGGGTTAAGAACTGGCTGGATGGCCAGGCCAGAGAGTGATGGGGAATAGAGTTAAATCCAATTAGTGCTGAGTTGGCAGTGACATTGCCCAGGGCTCAGTACTGGGTCCAGTCCTGTTTAATACCTTTATCAATGGTCAGGGGACCGAGTGCACTGTCAGTCAGTTTGCACAAGACACCAAGTTGGTCTGCTGTAGGGCAGGAAGGCTCTGCAGAGAGATCTGGACAGCCTGGATCCATGGGCCAAGGCCAGCTGTGTGAGGTTAAACAAGGCCAAGACTAAACTTTTCTAAGATTCTATATTTTCCTATGTGAATATGATCTCTTTCTATATATAATATTACATAATAAATATTAATATAATTACACTTTGTATAATAAATACGTATATGCAGGTTTTTGTCTGCATGTGAAGGTGGGAGGGATGGGGTGTGTACAAGCAATGATTGTCACAGCTCTAGTAGATCCCATCAGGAAGCAAAACACGGAGGCAGAGAAACACAAGGGGACTCTGCAATGATACAAGTAAGGGTGAATAACACTATTATCAAGTACTTATTTCTTACGCTTCTCTGCCCAGATTTAAGCACACAGAAATACTACTCTTATATTACTGTGGAGGTCTACTACACTATTACTCCTTTTTAGGGACCTCCTAGATGTCAGAGAGATTTGAAAACTCAAAGACAGATAAAACAGAAAACCAGGAATCACCTTTGGCCACTGGTCTCCTAGTAAACTGTGAGAATTATTCTTAAAGCAAGAATTAAACACCTTGATCTTGTTTTAAACCTTTCTTCCCCTTGAGAGGAGCTTTATAATGTAGCTGAACCAGTTTAACTGCAGGCTACTGCTCAGAGGCACTCCCTCTTTCCTCCTTTCTCCTCTTTTTCTGGGATGTCCTGTCCTGGCATTTGTCTGATCTTACAGTGAACTAGCTGAGATACATAAACCACCATGTAACTATTACTCAACATGTAATGTTAGAATTTCATCAGTTTAACCTAGCAAGCTTAAAAGGATGCAACAAGATGATCATGCAGCTCCACAGGCAGCAAAGGTTCCCCAGCAATCCTTCTCCTGTGCTGCCATCAATACCAGCCAAACAAGACTTCGTGCCAGTACTGATGTCCATACAATCCTCCTTCAAATCATTCACTCAACTGAAAGTTAAATCTGCCTTTTGTTTTCTTCCACTTCAGGTTGGCTTCTGCCAAATCAGAGTTCAGGCATCTTACAGAAGGCTGCACAAAACTCCAGAGCATGTTCAAGAAGGCTCTGAACATGCTGTCAAGGTCACAGGAGAAGAGTAGGAATAGGGTCTCCTTCCCTCTCATGCTTCAGTGGGCCTCCAGAAGAGCGGAGCTGACCACAGATTTGGGTCAGGCCCCTAAAAACTGTTCCACAACCAACTCTACGTCACACTTTTCCTTCACAGCATTCACTCCCTGCTCCTTATCTGACAGAAACAGCTAACTTGAGTTGATTAGTAACAGAAAACACTGCCAGTGCTCACAAGAGACTCTTGAAGTAATACTTAAGGCACATCACTCTTCTACCTCTCTTGACTGAAAGGAAGACATCAGCCTATAAAAATATGCTAGTGCCAGGCATTCTTGCTTAGCTGCTGGCCTGGGTCAACCCATTGCATCAGTCAGTCATTGCTCTCAGAGAGGCATTCTTTCCCATTCTCCACCTCTGTCATCCACTCACATCCAATTCAACAGCCATATGGACACATGGCAAGTCAATCCACCCACTCACCAACCTAGCAGTTACACAACTGTCAGATCCAACAATAGGGAGGAGCAGAGATACACAGCTGTGGACAACAGGAAAGGACTAAAGGGGAAACCCTAATGTAATTAAAAGCATTTAACATGTCACTTGGCCTTGATAAAATGTTCAGAGACAGGAGGAAGTAGATGAGTTTGAAAGAAGAACATAGTAGGTATGATTCAGGTGTGCACTTTGTAGGAGAGACTTCTCAGCTGTCTGCCAGCAAAGAAACAGTCACAGGTTTGTGCAAAACCACTGAAAACAAAAAATGCAACTCTGCTTTTGTGCATACTAGGAGTTTATGTTGAAAAGCATGCTACAGTTGTACTTCATCACACGCCAGCTGAGTGTACTAGGCAGATAAAACATTTCATTCACTTTCAACATGTAATTCCTCCCTGTACTACACATACAAAATGAAAAGGACCTGGCAATGTAATGCACTGAAATCACAACGGGTAGTGGAGAAGAAGAGAAATTATTTAAAAAAAAAAAAAAAATAAACCTAAAACAAGCTCAAAAATACCAAGAGTCAAAACTTTAAAACAAACAAACAAATGCACACCCACCAATGTGCTTTTTCAGTCTTGGAAAGAAGTAGTCCAATCAGTGGCTAAGAATAAGGACAAAAAAATCATACAAGGTAAAAGTCCCATCTAGTGCTATTTGCCATTTCAAATTTAAAATCTCCATGCACTACTGAACCAGCATTTTGCAAGTATTACCATGAAGTCACATTTGGTAGACGCAATCCATAAATTTGATACAGTCTTTTCTAAAACAGAGGGCAATGGTCGGAAGGCGGGACGAACTAAAAACGCTTTCAAATACTTTTTACCATTTTAAGTAGAGAAAAACCCCGACCTTATCTTTCAGGAATAAGAAAGAGCAAACACTAGAGACCTCAACTTTAAGCCAGCAAACACATCCTCTCCCACTCCCCTCCCACGGGATAAAAGGAGAAACTGGTACTTTCCCATACAATAGGCTGTGGCTGAACCTGAAGCAATAGGAACTCTTTTACTGACCAATCTTTGACAGTTTACAATTCAGCAAGCTGAAATGAAGTGGACTTAACAGAGGCACAGCAAGTCGCCTACAACACCTCCATTGCTGCATCACACTAAGCATTAAAAGAAACACGTTTTTCCTTGTAGTCTATCTGCAGTCTGCCATCAAAATAGTAATTTATTCCCTGTTTCTGCTTTCCCACATCCTTAGCCCACTTGTGGCTATAAAACAGTCAGCACCACAAGACAAATTGGATCAGCCTGCTGATCAAACAGGGAACTACCCCACAGAAAAAACTCGCTTGCTGATCTGAGTCACCAAATAGCCACACGCTCACTAAAGGCAGATTAGAATGGCAGAAATGTTTAGTAAGGTACAGCAGTAGGAGGGGATTTGGATTATCCCCCTGAGCATCAAATCAAGATTCACAAAGGCATAGAAACAGAAATGTTTTTGGTACTCCTTGCAACAAACATTATGCAAGTTTAGAGAACTCCTGCATCCAACACAATTTGTGTTTTGTTTATGAAAGCATCTCCAGGGGATGGCCATAACTCTGGGCCAGATATACCAACCACAGCAGAGAGCTTTTAGTACAGGATCAACCTATCAATGTTAAGTGTGGGAGCTTCTAAAATACAAACCTTTAGAACAATTTTATTGTGAGACTATTCAATTTGGTTTTCTGACTTTTATTTTGAAAATCTGTTAAGATTAAACTAGCTCAGCCTCAATTATTTCATAAGGCACAAGTTTAAATGACAACAAATTTTCCTAAACATTACATAATGTGCATCCCAAAGACCCCACGCTGCTCCTTCTATGCAGCTTTTTCCAGTTTCTTCTCCCTTAAAACTTCCAAAACAGTTAACTGTCAGTAACAGAATTATATTAATGGCTAATCAGAAACTATATTAACAAAACATAGATGCCAACATTTTTTCTTTATTTTCAGTGTATGAGAGGCTGATTTTTATTTCATTAACTCAGCAACAAGTGTTTCCAGAGTACAAAACAGCATACTGCTGAAAAAGACACTCAAACACCAATTCACACAAGTTTGAACACACAGTCTGGGGCCATATTACCCACAGCTTGGGTAATAAAAAAGCTATAAACCTTGTCTGGACTACACAATTGTCAGTAAGAGGGTCACTGCTCTTGTGCTGCAAATACCTTGGAAAGCTTGAATAAGTATCCTGTATGAAACACCACAAACTGAAGGAAGCAATTATATAAAAACAAAAACGCTTTGAAAGAAAATGCCAAGTTAAAATTTAACACTTCTACACTCAACATCATGTTTAACTGCCTTTCAGAAGAGCAAATTTTTTTTTTTAAATTTTCAACAGATAAGAACCAGAAAAACCAACTTGACAAATTTTACCTTACGTCTACAAAAACCCACAATACTTGGTTTATACTGTCAAAAAAATACTGCCCTCACCACTACATAATCTACATAGAAGAATCTTCTTGGAAATGCGGGTATAAAACATATGTAGCACCTCTCTTAAAAATGCTTAAAAGGAAGTGTGAAGTAGCAATTTTGAACTCAATTTTAACTCAATTTTTAACTCAAAGCATTTCAGTATAAAGCACTTGGGATATCTGCTCCATAACAGCTCAGTACATTGACCAGTATCTGATTTTCATCAGCTTGGATATTTTAACAATGTGTGTGTATAACCAGACAAATTATATTTCTGCTTCATAAAATAAGGTGTAGCATACTACCCATTATTAAAGCAAAGCAGCAGTCATCTGGGAAATCATTACAACACAGGCAAATTGAATCAAGATCAAGACAAGTGCTTAATAAGAATACGATGGCTGCAAACAACATAAAAGTGAATTGTTAACTTCGTTCACAGATTCCTCCTCATGGACTCATAAATTGTTAACAAATCCAAGATGAGCCCAACCACGAGAGGGGGAAGAAAACAAAACAGTCTTTGGTTTACAAAGAGGTATTTCTGAAGAGCAGAACTCAAGTGGTCTAAACCAGACCAAACCAGCTAGCAGCACAAACTGGCAAAGATAGGTTGTTAGTTATCCTGCTGCTTTAATGAAAAAAGATTGGTCCACTAGAAGCACCCACCAGGTGTTCAGAAAACTGCTGTAAGAAATAAAATGATTCCTCAGCAGTGTTGCAAGTAGCACTGGCAAGAAAGTCCTAATCTTTCACTTAGTACAATGCATCCCTTTAATTTTCTATCTTTGTTTACGCTTTTAAGAATGCTTTTTACTCTAGTTGTCCAAAGGACAGTGTAAGACTTTCTTTATACATGCTGAAACTGAAATAATTTGATTCAGGGTATGAATTCACCCAGGCAATTATTAGAAGATACAGTCTTGCATAGGTCCTCATCACCCACTATTAAAAGTAATGTACTTCAGAAAATGCAAAACTACTCACCTTGCAATTAGCAAAATGAAAATCTTTTCTTAGTCTATAGGAAAACATCTCTCACAACAAAGTAATTAATAATTTCTTTTAAACCATAGTCTTCAGTAAATGTAAAACCAATATTAAGTGTGTCAATATTACAGTATTTTACTTCAGTTAAAAAACAATTTAAAAATCCTAGTGAACTCTGACACTACTATTTAGCATTACGCAATTCTCAGGAGTGATGGACACCAATATTGAAGGGTGCTCTAGTAAAACAGTAAAACAAGTTATATGCTCAGCATATAACTCAGAAATTTCAGATCCCTATTTTTAGAGTAATTTATCATCTACCATTCTACTCATCCATCTCAATCAAAAGTCATGCTTTTATGGAAACAGTTCATGTAAAGCATCAACTTCTTTAAACTTCTTCGAAATCTTCATATCCTGACAAAAGCTGACAGAAAGATTGTATTTTTCCTCATCCCACTCTTCAGCTTCTTCCACTCCAGCTCACATAGAAAGCTGGATGCTTTTTTGCCCTATAACAGCTCCACTAACCCAATTCATTTCATTTCCATATTACATACGCCAAATCTTACAGCCTTCTATCTTCCCCTTCCACACAAACCACTCCAAGAGATGCGACAAGTGGGCTTTAAAATCAAAACACATCTATTGTACTATCTTCCCTCTTCTCAACATAAGTACACCATCCAGACTGCCATGATTCCTCTCCTTTAAATGAACACTAGACAGTCTTTAATCCAGTCTTAGGTTTCTTGCATTCTGGTAAATCATTCAGGGCCACTAATACCATAATGTTTTCCCCAAAGTTTATAGTCTGTGCCTTATCCTCCTGACTCTCACTATTAAAAAACTGGCCTGCCCTACCTGCCTTCAACATTATTGGTTTTCTCCCACGTTGTTACCACTCTCAGATTTCTGGTGCTGCACTGTTTAGCTTTCCCCATTAATCAAGCTTGTAATACAGAAGCTTATTCACAATTTTAGTATATGAAAAACTAACTCCTGGTTTTTTTCAGATATGTCTTCCCTTAAGGATTACCTAAATTTAAGCCTTATTATGACATGGTGTCAGGTAAACTTCAACTTGTTTAAAATAAGAAACACACAAAACTTGCATCCTCCACACAACCTCCTTTTTAGTCTATTGCTCCATAATAGTCCAGACAGCTGCCTCAGTGTCATCTTTCACAAAAAATCACCATACAGCAGAGGTTGGAAGGCACCTCTGGAGGTCAGCTACTCCAAATGCCTGGCTCTAAGGGGGGTAACTAGATTAGGTTGCTAAGGACCAGCCAGTTTTTCCTGTCTCCAAGGACAGAGCCTCCACAAACTCTCCGGAAAGCCTGTTTCAATGCTCAGCCATGAGTGTCTCCTTTGCTTTAAAATTACAGTCTTTCACTTGAATTTGTCCTTGTTGCTTTCCATCTTGTCACTAGGCACCACTGAGATGAGTCTTGGACCCACATCCTTCATTCCTCCAAACAATCAGGTATTCGCACACATTAATGGGATCCCTCCGAGCGTTCTCCAGGCAGAGTTCCAGCTCTCAGCCCCTCCTCGTGTATCAGATGCTGCAGTCCCACCATCATCTTTGTAGCCCTAAGCCAGACTTGCACCAGCATACTCATGATTCATACTGGAGAGACCAAAACTGTGGTCTGCACTCCAGACACAGCCTTTCTGGTGCTGCATACAACACAAGGATCACCTTCCTCAACCTGCTAACAATGCAGCAATGGCTTTCTCTGCCAAAAGCACGTCGCTGTTCATAATCAAACTGATGTTTGATTGGCACCAGTCAGCACTCACAGGTCTTCTGCCAAGCTGCTCTCAAGCCTGTCAGTCTCTAGCCTGTGCTGATGCACGGAGTAATTTCTGCCAGGTGCAGGACATGGCATTTTCCTGGGTTGAGCTTCATATACTTCCTGTCAGACCATTTCTCCAGCCTGTCTGGGTCCCTCTGAATTTATCTGGTCTATTAGCCACTCTCTCCAGTTCTGTACCATCAGCAAACTTGCTGATAATGTCATATACTCCATGTCATTAATGAAGATGTCAAATGCTACTGGCCCCAGCAATTACTGACACCTGATGATTTTGTGCATCTCAAACTTAGCATTCCTTCAATAGTTTCCATCTTCTATATCACAAGCTATTATTATCATATCAATGCACTGTGCATACAGCAAACTGTGAAAATTTGTTTCAGCTCCAAGCAGGGGATGGAACTTAACCCTCAACTGGCATTTCCAGTCTAAAGCACTCCAATTTCCTTCAGTGTTGAAAAAAATGGCTTTCAACTCTGACTTTTAAGTTGTTAGAGGAGATTGTCCCACTCTGCTTTGCACTGGTGCAGCTTCCCCTCAAGTCCAGTCTGCAGTTTTGGGCACAAGCATATAAAAAAATACATAAAGCTATTAGAGATCGTGTAAAGGAGGGCCACCAGGATGGTGAAGGGTCTGTAGGGGAAGCCTTATGAGGAGCTGCTGAAGTCACTTGGTGTGTTCAGCCTGAAGGAGACTGAGGGGAGACCTCATTAAAGTTACAACTTCCTCATGAAAGAAGAGAAAGGGCAGGCACTGATCTCTTCTCTGTGGTGACAGTGACAGGACCCAAGGGAATGGCCTGAAGGTCAAGAAACATTTAGGCTGGATACTAGAAAAAGGTTCTCCCCCAAGGAAGCAGTCAAAGCATTTAGTCTGCCAGAGTTAAGGAAGTGTTTGGACAACACTCTGAGGCACATGCTGTGACTCTTGGGGCTGTCCTGTGCAGGGACAGGAGCTGGACTTCTATGATCCTTGTGGGTCCCTTCCAGCTCAGGATATTCTGTTTATTCTGACTTCTGCATTCCCACACACTATCATTTTCCTGTGTTCCTCTCCAGTACTGTGCTTGACTTCTGATCTTTGCCTTGCTATCTTCCAGATTTGCCTCTGCTACAATGTTGTTCTGCACTCACTGAAAACCCATACAACATAAAGTTGTATGGATGTAACGCAGCAAACACCTTCGGGTTTCTGCATAAAGTAGGGTCCATCATCAATGCACAGATTATGGGAGATAGGGTTACTGAGGGAAAAAGCAGGAAGATAAAACATCACCTCAGACTGAACAGGAGCCTCAGATAACTTTCCATGCCTCTCCAATGTCCCAATTTATGGTCAACACCTAAGTATTTCTTCTGCTTGCTCTTAACCCTTGAAGAATTTTTGCAAAAGGACACTGCTAATCAGATCATGAATTTGCTCCGTTCCCTGTTCCACACACTCAAGATCACAGACAACAATCTGCTGTTAGAGTCACCAATGCTTTACATCATCCTTTTCATCAGCTACATAACTGGAAAAGCTATTCACCTGGAGGTAGACAACCTGCATAAAACATTTAAGTGTAAGTTGTTCAAGATGAATAAAGGTTCCTTTAAGTCACACACCCAAGAACAGACATGGCATTCTGCAAGTGCTAGACATCTTCCAGTCACTTCCTGGAGAAGCTCCACTACAATCACACTTTGCAGTTCTCCAGGTTTGGTTATCAACAGGAGGCAAGGTTATCTCTCATCTCATAGAGGAGTATTTGGATTATCTCCATGAGAGTCTACGAAAATGTGTGTTCACTTATGCCTGGTAACACCTGATAGTAACAGGAGAGCTCTCTAAACATTGCCTTTTAAATTAGATATACACTACAACCTGCCTGACTCCTATCTGCAACAAGATGTGTCTGCAGCAGTTCCACAAACCAAAGAAAATGCAACTGGATGACGGCTAATTGAGTAACTACTGCTGCTCTTAACAGCTACCCTACCCAAGCTATTGCCAGACACTGGAAAACATAAGAAAGTCCAAAAAAGAGACAGTCCCACCAACAAACAGAAAGGTGAAAATGGCAATGAAAAACAGAGATTAGAGCAGGATAAACCTGGACACAAATTACAGACTGAGCAGCAAGAGAGGGTGACCGAAGGGGAAAAAAAAAAAAAAAAGGGTTGACAAGACAAATGAACAGGACCACAAGAAATAAAATTGTTATTTTCTTAAGAATTCAGTGTCATAATTACTATGCAGTAAGAGATTATTAACAAAAATATCAAAATGACTTCACATAAAAAAAGCGCAGAAGTTAAACATCAGCTATGTGGAAGTTTTTGTTCAGGTTTGGAAGCCATATTTAAGAAGTTCTTCAATGTTGCAGAAGTACCTCTGGAAACTTGAGTTTAATGCATCTGTGCAAACTGAATTTCCTCCCTGTGCCCATAAACACTACAGTAAGGCTATTAATTACTTTTAGTTACGTCAGGGGTTTTTATTACATGTATATGTTTCTGAAAAGTCTTTATTTTCACTCAGCAGACAAGGCCCAGTTACACCCAAATGCCACATAAATGCAGAATTCATTATTTCTTCATTGACTACTGTAACTAAAAGCTTTTTAAAATAATTTGTCTAAAATCAGCAGTATGTTTATCAATTAAGTGACACGCAGTACCCTTCCCACTTACACCTGGGAACCAAGACAATGAGCAACCTCAATATCAGCTTACTGTGGCTGCCTTAAAGTGATCTCCATTAAGTGCTATAATTAGAATTGCCACTGACAACTGGGACAAGAACAATGAAGATTCAAAGCCAGAACATGACTTCACATGAGTCAAGGTTTTTTGACCAGATAAATAAAGATGGAAAGACAAATAAATAGCTTAAGAGAGTTACCAAACATTATCTAATGTCTTTAGTATCTTTATTGGGGACCCAGACAACAGGATCAAGTGCACAGTACGTTCATAATGACACTTAATTGGCCAGGAGTGTTGATTTGCTGGAGGAAGACTCTGGAGAGGGATCTAGATCGATCAGCCAGGAGCAACTGTGTGGTGGTGGTCCACCAGGGTGGAGGTGGTGGGGGCATGTGAGTAAGCTGCTGGGGGTGCTTAATTTCTATCTGCATTTAAGCCATGACAGCGGTTCAACAAGGTGAACTGCCGGGTCCTGCCCTAGGGTCAAAACAACCCCAGGCAGTGCTACGGGCTGGGGGCAGAGTAGCTGGAAAGCTGCCCAGTAGAAAAGGACCTGGAGGTCCTGATCAACACCTGCCTGAACATGAGCCAGCCATGTGTCCAGGAGGCCAAGAAATATTAAATCCTAGCTTATATCAGCACTAGTGTGGCCAGCAGGACCAGGGCAGTGGTTGTCCCTCTTTACTGAGCACTGGTGAGGCCACACCTTGAATCCTGTGTTCAGTTTGGGCCCTTCACAACAAGGAAGACATTGAGGTGCTGGAGCGTGTCTAGAGAAAGGCAATGAAGGGTGAAGGGTCTAGAGAGTAAGTCCTGTGAGAAGCAGTTGAGGGAGCTGAGGTTGTTCAGCCTGGAGAAAAGGAGGCTCAGGGGGGACACCTTATCACCCTCTACAACTCCCTGAAAGGAGGGTGTAACCAGGTGAGGGCCAGTGTCTCCTTCTAGGCAACTACCGACAGGACAAGTGGACACAGCTTCAAACTCCATCAGGGGAAGTTCAGGTTGGGTATCAGGAAGAATTTCTTCACAGAAGGGGTTGTCAAGCACTGGAATGGACTGCCCAGGGAGGCTGTGGAGTCACCTTCCCCAGGGGTATTCAACAAACGACTGGACATAGCACTTGGTGCTAAGGCTTAACTGACAAGATGGTGATCAGTCAAAAGTTGGAATCAATGATCTTGAAGGTCTTTTCCAACCTAAATGTTTCCAACCAAAGTGCTTCAAACCCATTCAAATTAGAGGGAAGAAGTGGCAAGAACCAGATTTTGCAAATGCAGTATGGAAGAACAGTACCTTAGCTATCCAAACCCTACAACTTTGAAAGCAATTACAGCATAAACCAATGCAAAAGAAATATTGTCTTGACCTTAACCTTAACAACTGCTGAAAGCATTTCAAGACAAAAAAAGCTTACTTTCTTGAATAACTCCCTTTACCTACTTAATTCACACGTTCTAAGTCTTTTGCTAAATCAAACTTCTTAAAAACGGGAAACCACAGAAGGATCACTGTCTAGACCACAACAGCTTTACTGACATGTTACAACATTATCTTAGTACTCCAGTGGAACAGATGAGACCTTCCAACTCACCAATAGGGCATGGCTAGACACAGTGCAGACTGAGTACAAGCAGTACCTCAACGACTTGAAAAAAATTAAACCAACAATACTGTCTGCAAAGAGAAAAACAGGAAGACTAACTAGTTTCATCTTTCTTCTTTACTTCCTGTAACAGGAACTATGTATTATTCAGTATATGCCAAGTATCACCTAATTCTATTCTAACACTGCATCCCCCCACTGACATAAAAAGCAGTTTCTGCCCAAAAATGAAGACCTTTTCATACCTGAGGGGTCTAAGTGCAGTGTGCTGTGTTTGCCATCCAGGATAAAACTAGTCTCTGTGAGATGAAGGGCACTAGTAACAGTGTCCAGTCACCAGAGTTTTCAGGCCATAACACTAACAATCACCTTTTATCTGGGGTCCTTTCCCCATAAACATGGTCCACCATTCAAAGCAAATACAGTTGATCACCTCCTTCACTATCATGCTTGCAGGACCAGGCCACTCCTCCACATACAACTCCATTAGACACCCCCCATCCCTCCTCCCTTGCACAGGGCAATACCAACGCATGGCACGGGCTCCAAACTCACCAGCGCAGTGCCCTCTCTAGCCATCAGCTACAGTTTCCCAGCACCACCACAGTCACTGCAAGGACAGTTCCCTGGGATGGCTGCTTTAGTGTCCCCCATTTCTTTAGCTCCCCTTCAAAGAGCAGCTGTGCGGTCACACTATGGGGAGCTGTGGTCCTCTTTTCCTCGGATCTGCCAAATCACTGTAACCAGGGCACCTGTGAACCCAGAACAGTTTGCAATTTGGTCACCTCAGTGCTACCGGCTGCTCACCTCCAAACATGGGCCACTGTTTTGCACTGAACACCCCTGTTGTCATCAGCCCATTACTCCGTCAAAGACGGCTCCCGACTCTGGCCCTGCTGAGGTGGCAGACTTTTCTGAGAGCCCTGCTGGAAGCAGACTTTTCCTTGGGGGCCTCAGAGGCTGAGACTGGATCACCCCAGTTCTCACCCCCCCACCCCCAACTGCTAAGTATTCCACCTGTTAACACACAATTTATATATACACTTGTAACACAAATTCCCATTAACAAAAAATACAACTCCTTCCAGATTTCACACCACTGCAAGTACTCTAGATGCAGGCCATACAAGGTCCAGCTGTTGCCTGCATTCCCCTCCAATCACTGTCACAGGCAAAACTGCCTCAACTCGGGCAATTCTATTTGAATTATTGGCAATTATCAGGCAACTAATTATCAATTTGGGTATTGAGGAAAAAAAGACAAACAATGTAACCTTCAGGGAAGGACCTTTAGCCCTCCTTCCCCAGGCTCTGCTTCAGTTAGAAACATTTTCCCCCTCACCCTCCTATCTAAACTGCTCATTTGCATGGTTCCTTACACTCAGTCCCTCCCCAGCCTTTCAGCAAGATGACACAGGAGGCAAGGGTCAGCACATAATGGTTTTTCTGCCATGCCCTACTTCTTATTCATTTTCCTCCACTGCTGGTTGCACCTTAAACTGTTACTCTGCTCTAGCTCAGAGTGACTCATGTACAGGTTGCAATCCCTTTGGCAAAGTCTGTGCCCCAGTATGGGCCTGCCATAGGCTGCAGGCTCCTCAGGAGAGAGTCAACCATGGGACTGCAGCCCCTCAGGGAGTCTCTACCCCAGCACGGGCTGCCCACAGGTTACAGTCCCTTCAACAGTGCCTTGCCTGCAGCCCAGAGTGCACTCAGGACTGCCCCTGCCCCACTGTTGCCTCCACAGCAGGCAGTCCCTTTGAGGGGGTAGCTCTTGTGGCATCGACTGCCCAAAAGTGTACTCTTCCCTCTAGCTCTTCCCTGTTCTTTGTTCCCACATCTCTTTGCATATCTCATCCTTCTCCCTCCTGTTCATCCTCTTGCACATCTTCCCCAATTGTGTCTCCTGCCCATTACAGTTGTCACTTATTCTTAAAAGATTTATAAGCAGTAGCACCACACACACTCACTTGATAGGTTGAGATTTAAGCATCCAATGGACTGTTTAATCAGCTTTAAAGCTGACCAAGATCAGCCATGCCCAAAGTAGCCTCTTCCCCCACTAAGCACCCTTTCTGCCCACCAGTACTGAAATCCTACCATTTGTGTCCAAGATAATCCACACAGGTAGTTTTCAAGAAAGAAGTTAGTTATCCAAGTGACTATAAGATCTAAGGGTAACTGAACTACAGTAGAAGAAAATAAATAAAATTTAAATAATACTAAAGCTTATAAGTGATTTCACATTTAAAACAAACAAACAAACAAACCAATGGAAACAGAAGCAAATCTTCGGTATGCACTAATTCAATTCAGAAAGTGTGGACAGCATAAGTAAAGAGTGAGGTGGATTGAGAACTGGCTGAACAGCAGATCCCAGAGGTAATAATCAGTGGCACAAGGTCCAGTTGGAGGCCTGTCCATGGTGGTGTCTCCCAAGGTTCAGTACTGTGCCTGGTCTTGTTTAACTTACCCATCAATGACTTGGACGAAGGGGCAGAGGCCTCCTCAGCAATGTCACTGACAGCACAAAGCTGGGAGGAGTGGCCGATACCCCAGAGGGCCGTGCAGCCCTTCAGAAGGACCTGGACAGGCTGGAGAGATGGGCAGAGAGGAACCTTCTGAAATTCAGCAGAGGCAAAGGCAGGATCCTGCTCCTGGGGAGGAACAACCCCAGGCACCAGCACAGGCTGGGGGTGACCTGCTGGAAAGCAGCTCTGTGGAGAAGGAGCTGGGGGTGCTGGTGGACAAGCTCTCCGTGAGCCAGCAGTGTGCCCTGGTGGCCAAGAAGGCCAGTGACATCCTGGGCTGCGTTAAGAGGAGCATTGCCAGCAGGTGGAGGGAGGTGATCCTGCCCCTCTACTCAGCCCTGGTGAGGCCTCACCTGCAGCACTGTGTCCAGTTCTGGGCTCCTCAGTAAAAGAGACAAAAGAGAGTGTCCAGCAGAGAACTATGAAGATGATTAAGGGACTGGAGCATCTCTCTTAAGAGGAAAGGCTGAGGGAGCTGGGCATGTTCAGCCTCGGGAAGAGATGGCTGAGACAGGACCCCATCAAGGTCTACGAGTATCTGAAGGAAGGGTGTCAAGAGGATGGAGCCAGGCTCTGCTCAGTGGTTCTAAATAATATGACAAAAGGCAGAAAATGATGCCCAGGAAGTTCCACCTGAAAATGAGGAAGGACTTCTTTACTGTGCAGGTGACTGAGCACTGGAACAGATTACCCAGAGAGGTTGTGGAGCCTCCCTCACTGGAGATATTCAGGAACCCTCTGGACACAATCCTCTGCCACGGGTTTTAAGATGAACAAGGATGGTTGGACAGGGATGGATGGACCAGATGATCCACTGTGATCCTTTCCAACCTGACCCATTCTTTGAGCTTTGCTTAAGGGCTGAGCTTTATCACAGGTACCTATCAGATGCAGTAGAGCAGCAAGAAAGGAGAATAGATAAGCACAAGGAAAGCAAACAGAAAATCAGGTATTTCTAATCCTAGCAGTGATGCAAGAGTGGCCTTTTACTTAAGAGAGCAAAATGACTATCTACAAAGAGATGTATTCTTAATCCTTTCTCCACATACCCACAGAAAATTCCTCTGCCAGGTTCTGTCTGCTTTGTCAGTCACTAAAATGCAAACACTGCTCACAAACTCTAAAGGTATTTTTACTTGGACTTATCCAAGAAGGATCTGACTCACTATATGTACTTGTTTTACTAGTACTATCATTATTTCTCAATACAAAAAAGAAGTATGCTTATGGCTGGCACAGAGTACTGTGCTCTTTCAGCTGTTCAGCCGTACAGCGGTTGCAGTCAAACATCATACATTTTTTAAGTCCTGTGCACCCTGCTCTCTCACTATCACCGGGAAAGCCACACTTTACAGGTGTACACAGGCACACAACAAACCCCAAGCCTTCCCCAGCAGCACTAAAGGCAAAGGAGCAAAGATCACGGCACAGAGCAGGAGGCAGAAACCCAGAGGACGGTTTTTACCCGAAAACCGACGGCAGGGACACAGCTGTGCCCGACCCCAGGTCTCCCGGCGGGGTCTGCGGGAGGCACACCGAAGGGAGGCAGGCAGGTCCCCGGGCTGACACCCAGGGGCAGAGGAGCCGCCGGCCCGGGGCGGAGGCGGCGCGGCCCGCTGCCCGGGCGCTCCGGGCACGATGGCGGGTGGGTGACGGAACAACGCCGGCGCCATCCCCCCGCACCCCGGCGCTTACGTGTAGATGATGGACATGAAGTGCATGAGCCAGAGCACGACGAAGAGGATGAGCCCGAAGATGGCGAGTCCCTCCGAGGCCAGGGCCAGCACCGCCATCCCCGGGGGTCGCGGCGGCCCGGGCAGGAGCCGGNACCGCCGAGGGAGGCGTGGGGCCGCGGTGGCGGCGGCAGGCGAGGGTGGGGGTGCTCCCCGCCCGGTCCGGCCGCTGGGGAGGGGTGCGGGCGCGGGCGCGGCAGAGGTGCTGGTTCCGTGTCGTCCAACTTTGGTGTTGGCCGCTGAGGAGAGCGCAGAAGCCTCATTCACAGACGTAGGGATCGGGGGCAGCCGGATACTGCCTGTGGTGCCGAGCATCTCTGAGAAGAGACTGGGAGCTGGGCCTGTTCAGTCTGGAAAAGAGAAGACTGAGAGGGGATCTCGTTAATGCACATAAATAATCTCAAAGGCGGATGCCAAGACCAAGGTGCCAGAGTCTTTTTGGAGAGGCCCAGCGACAGGACAGGGAACAACGACCATAAACTAAATCAGAAGTTTCACTAAGAAGTTCCCCTCAAAGTGAGAAAGAACTTCTTTACACAGGCAGAGCACTGGCGCAGGCTACCCAAGGAGGTCATGGGGTCTCCCTGTCCCGAGCCATTGCAAACCCACCTGCACGTGTTCCCGGTTCAACTGTTCTAGGTGACCCTGCCTTGGTAGGGGGGTTGAACGAGATGATCTCCAGAGGTGCCTTCCAACACCAACTGCTGTGTGATTCTCAGCTCTAGTACAGGGGGGCTGATGTAGGGCTGCATGGCCTTTGTTATTTTTCTTCATTGGTTTTGAGTCTGAACACTTTCTTGGTGATGTTTAATGCTGCAGGACGGGATTGCTATTTCTAGCATAGGTGTGCACCTGTGAGTTGCTGGCGGTACTGACCTCTGTGAGTCAGAGCAGCTGCTCCAAGGACTGGGGCAATTCCAGCAGTCATACTGCTATCTGTGGAGGCCAAGCAGTGCTAAAGCAACCTGGTGACTACCGGCCTTGGCTACGTTTGGGTTAGTGCCCAGCTAATGAAAGAGTCAGTTGCTCATTACTAATCTTCTGAGCCAGCTATTCTTGCCTTTATTTCATTACAGGGTTTATGGCAATTCCTATTACTGTGATATGGCTCCATTTTTGAGGGGGTCATGTGAAGAAACCTCCCAACACTTCTGCTCTCTTTTACAGTTCAGCATTTTAGATCTGGGGTCAGAAATGCCATTTTTATCTTTCTTTGCTTATTGTGTAGTAGGCAAATATGCATTGCATTACCTGTTTTAAATTTAACTCCATTAATCTGGGGTATGCCATGGGAGGATAAAATGACTTGACCGGTTGTGCCTGCATACTGAGCTTGCCAGAAGCAGCATGGCCATACATAAGAGACTATGTTTACCTGTACATGAGAAGGTATACTTTTTCTCAGGATTCTTGACCAATAATACAAGCTGAATATTCCAGTATATGCATGTTTTCGAATAGTTTTTTTCCTCCAGAGCTCTCTCTTATTAATGTAGGTAAAGGTGTGTTCATGAATTCTGCTACGAACTCAGTTGTGGTTTTGAAAAGTGTTCTAGTCACCACAGTAACTGTAGAAAGCTTGGGTTCCAAGGTAGCTCTAGCTGTATATGAGAAGTTAGGAGGTAGCAATTTAGAGGCAGTTTACTGTCAGAAAAGACGGGATCTCACCTGGTGAGGAATTGACCAAATTAAAAGTATAGTTTAAAAAAACTGAAAAGCTACTAATAAATGGTAAGAACAGGTGACGTGTCAGTCCATTCTAGAGCCGACACTGGCTGTATAGTCTGTTAGTTCCTGGTTAATGTTAGTTTCCACATAAATAAATCATGGGGCCAGCAACATGCCTTTTCACTGGCTTCAGTGATTTCATTGTAACTTCCTTAAAAATAACTTTTCAAGTAAAACAAATTACCTTAATTTTCAAATTCCCCTATTGTGTTTGTATGTCATTTGTAACTGAAAGTGGCAGGTTTTTTTCTATTTGTTCCTGCGTTTAGAGTTTAATGATCACATTTATATTGATTTAAGATTGCCTCAATGAGCTTTATAGGCATTTTTTAGCCATGTTTTGAATTGCCATGCTCAATGTTGGCACAGTCACAAGGCCAGTTGAGTCAGAGAATTATGAGCTGATACATATGAATTGTTGGAATATAGCTCATATAACCCTTACCTGGTTGGCTTGCGTCTCTCTTCCAAGGCAGAAACAGCCTATGCAAAAGAGTAAAAAATTGACTTAAAATATGGCCGTACAGGGAATTGAGGAAGATTGAGGGCCTGTCTCCAATAGTCTGTAAAGCAAATAATCACACTTTATTAAACTGAAGCAGTAAAGCTTATTCTTTGTCCTCAAAGGTGCTTGCCTGGGAGATTAGATTGAGAGGGTGCTTATTGTGCAATAGGTAGGGTTAATGGCTCCATGCAAACAAACTTTGTTGAGGCTTCTTCATAAATAAAACTAATAAAGGTACTGACTCCAATACTTCAGCAAACCATACAGATGAATGAGCAGTCCTCAAGCAATGTTACACGGGAAGACACTAAGCTAGCACAAATAACTTTGTTTATAAAAGGACCCACCTTTCTGCCATCCTCTCTGGGATGTCATTCTGCCCTCTGGTTGTATGGGGAGAAAGAACTCTCTCATGAGGTGTTTAAGGTAAAAAGCTGCAGCACTCGACATTCAAGTTGATGTCTGTTTTTAAACCAGAAGTTTCAATGTACTTTCAGGATTGTAACGGAGGAAAATCAGGTATGGTAAGGCCTTCAGCCTGAGCAACTTCTCTAGTCAAACCTACTGCCACATAGATTCTTTCAGCAAGTATATTAAGGTTAGTGGGGGAGCAAAGAGTAAGGGTTCCCTGAAGCATGGGGTCACCTGGAGTTGTGACAGTTCAGTAGCAGGGGACGTACACTTGGTCTCCCGTCTGTTAGTGTGGAGTGCAACAATTCACAGAGAGCAGTGTTCTTCAGGTAGTGCCAAGCTGCCTCCTCAAAGGTGCCTCATTATGCCTTGGGCATGATACACCCTGGTGTTTTAATCGAGTGCTTGGGACTTAATGCAAATGTGTACTATGTTTAAATTAAAAAAAAAATTAGCCCTCCCATGTGCTATAAAGCTGCAGTTCTTTGTTCGTTCATCATTTTATTGATGATGATTGCCTTACTATCAAAATATTGATTAACAGTGTTTGAGTGTAGTTTGTTGCAGACTGAAAAAGATTAATAGAAATCTCCTTCATAAAGGTCCTAAGTGGCCTAGATTTGAGACTTGTTCCAATAGCAAAAATGATGCAATATAAACACTCATGTAATTTTGAACTGATAAAAAGGGATAAATATAATTAGATAGTTAACAAAGGAACAATAGTGGATTAACCTGTAGTGATACTAGTATTAATGCTGAGATGGCTGTGGAAAATAAAACCACGAAAGTTTCTCTTACTAGTGTATCTGTAAAAGCTTTTAACCATATACAAACCTCCCTGTTTTCTTCTCAACCATCAGTTTCTGTTGAAAACCATTGCTTACACAGGCTGTAGAGAGAGAAAATTGATCTACATCTCCATCCTCAGACAGCAAGACAGTTTGTCACCTGGATTACAGTTAAAATTGTATTTAAAATCCGCTGAAATGCTGTTTCAGAATTTGTATTAGTGTTTCCAAGTAGATATTCTCCAGTTCACTTTACTATCACTGTTTCTGTTTAGAATGGTGTTGTTGAGGTTCTGGGCAAATAGAAGGCAAGGACAAATTTGCTTTCTCTTGCTTATGTGCCGTTCTCTTCATGAAAACATAAAAATAAGGGGACAGACAGTGGAAGTTCTCTCTTTGTGTGGTGATTAGATCCATTAACACATCTGCATTCTGAAACTGCTTTGTAAAATACCTTATTATAAAAGGAATGTGATTTGGTAAGGATTGTGTGTCTCTGAAACATGGTTTTAGTAATTTAAACTCTGAAATGTCTGACTTCTTTTATTAAAAATCCACTTTTGTTCCTTTTTTTTAATTAAACCAAAGAAATGTGTGTATTACAGCTCTGCATGTTTGTTATTATATAAATACTCTGTCTTGCATCTTCCTCTTGTTTAAATGTATAGATTATGAAAAAAGTATGCGGTTGGAGTTGATACAGAAATCTATGCAATTGCTCCCTGCTTGTTAGCCTCCATGCCTAAGTGAGTTCAGAACTTTATTTAAGTCCTAGAGCACTTGAAAATATAAAAGTCTGTCTAGTAGGGGCGAGAGAGAGAGACCAGTAAGAGACAGTTCTGCCAGTATCCTCTTTATCTGGCAGTAACAAGCTATCTGATCAGCATATGTGAAGAGGCCTGTGAGGTTTAAGAAATGCAGTTCTAGGCTAGCCATGACACAGTCTTTCTCTCACCTCAAAAAATTGAACACCAGAAGAATTAGACACCAGAGCTCTTATGCCCAAGGATTGAAAAAGTTAAAGCTGCAGGCTGAAGTGAAACCTCAAAGTACAAATCTGGAAGGAAAAAAGCCTCAGTACTTTTGATCTTCAGAAAAAATTTTGTAATAGAACATTTTTTAAAAAAAATCTCAAACAATAATGTTTCAGGTACATGTATTTTTCTTGACAAATTGATCCAGGCTGATTAACCTATAAACCTCTCGAGTATTGCTGTTGGAAATAATTATGCTTATGGACTCAGCATTAAATTGTGGGATACTTTAATTACATTTAGAAAACCGAGGTAAATAATTGCACAGAGTCACGGATAGCTGAGTTTGGAATAGACCTCTGCAGATTCTTTATTCCAGCTTACTGCTTCAGCAGGTCACTGAGGGTAATTTGCTGAGTTTGGAGTCAGTCTCCATCTTCACTCCTCCCCCTGACGGGGCATTTGTGCACGTTGGTAACATTCACCCGAGCCTTCTGCAGGTTGAACAATCCCACCTCTCTTGTCACTCCTCATATGTCAGATGCTCCAGTCTCTGTCATCTGTGTGACCCTCAGCTGGTCTATTTCCATGCTACTACATGTAGTAGCAATGCACATAACAATGAAAGCCAGGATGATGATGGCCTTCTTTGTCTAAAGGGTACATTGCTGCTTACAGTCAACTTTGTGTCCACCAGCACCCCCAGGCCCTTCTCTGCAAAGCTGCCTTCCAGACAGTTTGCCCTCAGTGTGTGCTGCTGCCTTGGGTTGTTCCTCCGCAGATGCAGGACTTGGAATGTTGTTTCTTGAATTTCATGTAGTTCTTGACAGCTCATCTCTTCAGACTGTCAAAATCCCTCTGAATTGCAATCCACCCATGTATGTTATCAGCCACACCTCGCAGTTTTGTATCATTTGCAAACTGTCTGAGGGTTCAAACAGCACTGGCCCCACTATTGACACTTGATGCATTCCAGTAGTGACTGGCCTCCAGCTGGGCTTCTTGCCACTGATCACAAGGCTTGGAGCCTGGCTGCCCAAGCCAGCTTTCTGTTTACTTCACCATACCCTTGTCTGGTTTATTCCTTGTCATTTTGTCTGTGAAGATATTGTGGGAGACAGTGGTGAAAGCCTTCCTGAAGCTCAGATTCACAATTTCCAGCAACTACCCTTTATTCACCAAACTAGTCATCTGGACATAGAAGGCTACATAGAAGGTTGGTTCTCACTGCATAGGTCCCTGCCAGCTATTGCCAATCACTTTCTTGTTCTTCGTTTGTTTACAAGTGGTTTCCAGGATAGTTGATCCATCACCTTCCCAGGGATTGAGGTGAGGCTAATCAGCTTGTAGTTTTCTGGCTGTAACTTGTGGCTCTTCTGGAAAACAGGAGAGAAATTTTCTTACTCCTAGTCCTCAGGAACCTCCCATGTTCTGCTGACATGTCAAAGACAATCAGAAGAGGTCTCAGCATTCATGCGCATCCATCAGATGGAATGCGCATGAATGCTGTGTGTCCTGTACCATTCAATGTCCCTGTGTGTCCAGTACCATTCAATGTTCCCTAACCTGATCCTCCTCCACTGAAGGTAGGCACTGAGTAATTCAGTCTTATCCATGTCTTTTATCACCAGGTATCCTCCCTGCTTGTGCAGTCTCCTACACTTTCTATGATCTTCCTTTTGCTACAGGGTACTTCAGCGTCCTTCACATCCTTCATCAGATTCAACTCCAGATGGACCGTGGCTTTCCCTGTGTGCTCAGAAAGTGTGTCTGCGTTCCTTCTGAGCTGCCTGTCCTGCTCCCACCTCTTGTCAGATTCCATTTTATACTTGATTTTGATAAGGAGACCTTGCTTATTCATGCAGGCCTTTTCAACCTTTTTCCTTTATATGCTCTGAATAGCTTCCATTTCTTTACTGCTTTTTCCTGACTCTCCTTCAAAGTTCTTATTTTTCACTTCAACAGGCACATTTCATAAGGGTTTGTTCTCCAAGGGCCACCTCCAAATGTTTGCTCTGGCTTGTCCTCTGTTGCCTACTCCAGAATTTCTCCTTTTAATTTCCAATTATCAATGAGCAAGAACAATGGGGCTTTGTTATAAGTAAGTGTTAACAGGTCATTTTTTCAATTTTCACCTGCTCCCTTTTTATTCCTTCACCTCCTCTTGTCTGCATTTTCATTTTAAAATTTTCAGAACAAGGATTATCCCTCTGAGATGACTAGATATTATTTTTCAATATACAGACTGTCACAAAATTGTCATATCTGCACACCAGTGTTTTATTTTTTAAAAAGTGTTCTATAAACAAATTACATGCTCCTTCTGGGTCATATCATGCTATCCTCACCTCCTGGAAAATAAAACTGTCTGGCCGCGGCATTTTGATTATTGTGGAGCCACAGGCCAAGGAGGATGGCCAGCAATCTCTCCTTGTGTGGTGGTATGAGAAAAAGAGGGTAGTGATCAGGGGTGGGAGCGTCTGATTGAAACAGTGATAGTTATGGTATTTTTCACATCTGAAGTACAAAAGGAAACAGTGTATCTATATCTATATCTATATCTATATCTATATCTATATCTATATCTATATCTATAT
>VXAD01001121.1:99853-147308 GCA_013399195.1 Dicrurus megarhynchus
ATATATCTATCTCTATCTTTATATCTCTATATCTCTATATCTCTATATCTCTATATCTCTATATCTCTATATCTCTATATCTCTATATCCATATCCATATCTGTACATATTTCACAGAATCACAGAATCAGTTAGGTTGGAAAAAACCCTTGAGATCATCAAGTCAAGCTCTGACCTAACACCACCCTGTCAACTACACCATGGCACTGAGTGCCACGTCCAGTCTTTTCTTACACACCTCCAGAGATGGTGACTCCACCACCTCCCTGGGCAGTCCATTCCAATGCCCAACCACTCTTTCTGGGAAGAACTTGTTCCTACTGTCCAGCCTAAACTTCCCCTGGCACAGCTTAAGAGACTCTGTTCTCTCATCCTGTCACCGGTTGCCTGGGAGAGGAGACCGACCCCACCTGGCTGCACCCTCCTGTCAGGGTTTGTAGAGAGTGATAAGGTCTCCCCTGAGCCTCCTTTTCTCCAGGATAAACATCCCCAGTCCCTCAGGATCCTTCACCAGCCTTGTTTCCCTTTTAAAGAACATATATATGTGTATATATTTATATAGGCTCGAAGTTGTTTGGGGTTTTTTTAAAGCTCTCAGTCCTCTCACTTTTGGGGCTAGCTTTGCTTCAAAAATAATCTCTCTGTTCTTGTGTTTTAAAAGTCACACCTCTAAGGAATCTTAAGCAAACAGCTTCCTTTTAAGAACTAAATTTGTTGCAGGTATTATTACCAAAACTCAGTAAAATAAAGCTCCTTAACACAAATGTAGCATTAAGAAGCAGGCATTCTTTATTATGGCACTGGATGCACAGGGGATATCTCCATCAGTGGAGTTGAGTGTAGAAAAGCTCCCACTTTTATACTGTGTTTTATGTAATATTAATTGATTTTCCTGGAATAAACATATATTGGATAATTATTTCCCTGAAATTATTATTATTAAATGTTCCTTCCCCTTTGCACATGTGTTCTTATATCCCGGGGTTCCCTCTGGTGGTCTTAAACCCCAAAGTTATAGTTTACTGCTGGATAAGCTGGTGTTACTTCCCAAATATGGAAATAACTTTATTATTTTGTGCCTCTTCTTGGTTAGTGTTTAACACAATCCTGCAGAGTAAGCATTGTGTGGTTCCATTGGCTACTAGTTTTGAGCCTAAACATTGTATTTTCTGACCAGCTGAGCAAATAGTTCTTCATCTGACAACAGTATGTACATAGAATTTCACGTGCTGAGCAGAATATATATCGAAATATAATTGTTGTTTTTAACCAAGAAACACATTAGAGAAATATTGAGTACAAGCATAGAGAGGCAAGAAGAAGGTCCTTTACATTTACATTTTTATCTGTTTAGGTAATGTTTTGAATTTACATTTTCCATTAATAGTTTTGAGAATAAAGTTGGATTTTTTCACAAATATCTTAAAAAATACTAATTGTTAATTGTGCAGTTGGATACACACTATGCATGGACTTTGCACTTGGACTATAATTTATTACTTTATTCATGGAACTCAATTGGCTATTGACATCACCTCATAACGGCCAATGTCTTCTATGCATATTTCAGTTTTGTAAAGATAAGGAAAAAAATCAAGCAAAATTGCAAATTGATTAGATAGCTACATATTTCATGATTTTCGGGAGAGTAAGCATTCATGCTACAGTAGAGTTTCTGAGTTTTTATCAGTGCAAACCTTCTTGAAAATTAAAAATGCTGAGTGCAAGTTAAAGGTATACTACCATTAGAAACATGTAATCAAGTTTCTTTTCCCACCTGCTAGACCCAAGCAGACACTCAGGGTTCTTTGCATCTCTCAACCCTTCTTACTGTGAAACTGTCACATTCTTGTTAACCCAAGCAAGGATAGCCAAGAGCACATTCCAAAGTCTTAGTGGATTCAATGAAGGACAAGTTGTTTGGGGACTTAGGAACCAAAGGCATACACCAAGTGCTTGAATTGGGGGAAAGAATTTGATCGAGGAGCAACAGAACAGAAATTGCAGTCAAGAAATTGCAAGTCCTTGGGCTACAGGATTGAAAACAGGAATGTTTTTGTAAGCCAAGAGTGAGAGCAGGAAAGGGTGAAATCAAGGGAACAGAAGTGAGCTAAGTAGTAATGTTTCATGACTGAATGGGACACTAGATCTAAAAGTAATGTTTGTTGCTTCCAAGAACAAGTATTTGATGCTCCAAGAATACATACAGATACAAACAATTAATTTAAATGGATCTATGGATACTGACACTGATATTAGTCCTTAAGGAACTCCTGCGCCCCAACATTGAACACCATGGTGCAAAATTGGTGGCTAGGGTAGGAAGTGGTTCCTGAGCTCAGTAGAAGCAGATCCAGGACCAGCTGGAAAGCTCACAGTCCTTTCTCTCTACTACAGCCATGACAGCCTGGAAGCAAAACTGCCTTGGCCAGATAGGTGAACAAAATTGTAAAGATGTTTTGGTCATTATTTATCAAAGCTTAGAGGGTGGAGGGAGTAAGTGCTTTAGAAAGATTAT
Organism: Dicrurus megarhynchus; assembly: GCA_013399195.1. NCBI lineage: Eukaryota > Metazoa > Chordata > Aves > Passeriformes > Dicruridae > Dicrurus > Dicrurus megarhynchus. The sequence continues at coordinate 102,372 of VXAD01001121.1, forward strand.
CTGTCTTAGAAATCAGGCTCAGCCCTGCCTTGAAGCCGAGTGCCCAGCAATTTCTGAAGTCCACATTAACACACTGACGACAAGACAACTCATGATTGATTGTAGTCCAAGGTATCTCACAGGGTTTCCTACTCATGTCTCAAGGGCTGGAATTACAGCATACACCATTAGCTTTGTCAGAGGCATCCCTAAGGAATGCTGTTTTCCCAAATGGCCACGAAGATACGAGTTGTATTTGAATCTTTCCCAACCACTACAGAATTGTCAAGCATCCAGGAATCACTCTGCACTCCCGTATGGAGTGCTGGGATCTCCTTTGTGACATCTGTGAGTATTTGCATGCAGTTTCCCACAGTATGAGTGGAGCTACAGACTGAAGATGGACAGAAAGTTTATGTGTAAGTAGCCAGAATGCACTGAGACATCTGTTCTAGCCATGTGCTTGGTTCTCGTCACAAAGAGTCACAGATTCATAGCACTGATTGAAAGGGACACCTTGACTTGTTCAAGGTCTGCCTTGGTGCTGCTGAAAGAATCTGAGGACAGTGTAACCTAAAGACAAAAATACGCAGCTAAAATTGTTAAGAGGAAAATTTGTCTGGCATTTTAAGAATACAGTTTTTAAAAGCTATTTTAGTGGCTATTCCTGAAGTGGTTTAGAAACAGTTGTTTCTAAATAGTTGTTAACACAATATTTCAATCAGATATGAATGATTCCCGAGTTGCTTGTTTAGCTGTTATTGTTGCTTCTCCATCTTGCCACAATGCTTTCTGATATTCCACTTCCTTTATTTTGTGAAACTAAGCTCAATAATATAGCTCACAGGAACATGATAAAAGCTGCTGTGCAGCTATATTTCACAACCACATTGAGCAAGTTTTCTCAACTCTCTTTTTGTGACCACCTCTTATTTACCATGTCTAATACAGGTACACGTCCTGCAAAAGCTGTACCTGCATTTCTTTAAAGGAGTTGCAAGTAACAGGCCCCTGTACCAGAGAAGCTCTCCTGTTCCAAATTGTGTAATATGTTTATAGCATAGTCCAGATCTGCTATTTCAAACAGAGAAATGTTTTTTTCCGGACCAAAAGAACTGTTTTGCTCAGGACTTGCACTAGCAGAGCCATTTTCACAGCTGTGTGCTGAACTGGGCTAATAGGTCACGATTTGGGTAGCTACTCCTGCACTGGGAGGTGCACAGGCTGTGGTGAGCCGAAACTAGCTGAAACAGTGGGGGTTCCTGCAGGCAGAGTGTTTCCCGTTGGTGCCTCGGATGTTCCTTACCCAGCTCATAGGGATCATCTGTTCTGACCTGTTTCCACAGCAGTTACAGACTCGGGCTTTGCACAGGGGCGTGCATCCAGTTAGAAGCAGTGAGGGTGACCTGAGATGTCTGAGCTGCCAAACTACCTGTGTTGTCGGTCATTTGTATTTCTGCAGTGGTTATTTAATTACCACTTCCACTGTGAAGCAGTTGTTAAGTGGCTCAGAAGACTAACATACATTGAGTCTAGGCAGGCACAGTTTGAAACCTGAATTTTCAGTTTCTCTCTAGATAACCTATATAAACGATGCTATCTGAGTTTCTGTTTCTAAAAACATTCAGTATTTTCATAGCATTTTCCTGTTCTTCGCAAATGTAAGATCATCCTTGTTGTGTTGCTACATTGTCCTTGACAGGAGTTATTCCTTAAAAATGTGGGGAAAACTGCTGTGGAAATTATCAAGTTTCATTTACCATTGAAGCCCATTACAAAAGCACCACAGTTTAATGTTCTTCTAAATTTCTTTGCAAAGGAATATTCTTATAATTGGGTGCACAACAGGTGAGAGAGAATAATGAACTTTGATTTTTTTACAATGGAGCCAGCTCTGAAAGAAGAACTCTATTTTTTAAATAGTGAATTAGCAAAATTCTGTGTACATTTTCCTTTCTCTAAGCAGAACCTGTTTTAATTTGTTGTAAATACTAAGTTGTTAGGTGTTGTGTGAACTGGTTTCATGCTGGGCACTGCTCAGCAGTAGAAGAGATGGGGGGTTACTAGAGCTCTTAGCATCACGGTCTTTTCTGGTAGTGACTTCTGCTTTACTCGGAAGTTCTCTTCACAGTTCGGTTTTCATGTTGACCCAGAGAATCTGTTATGTAAAGACGTACAGATAGGAATGAACGTGATTTGGTACGGATGAATGGTAGAATGCTCTCCAAAAGGATGCCCCTGAAATGGAGTATCTACTCACCTGCTTCTGGAATCAACTGCTCTCAGCAACCTCCAGTGTCTGTCATCAGCCCAGCTTACATTTGTGAGACCAGAGTTTTGCCAGGAACAGAAGTATAAGCAGCTGGTTGCTGTTGTGTTAATGTTAGTGATATCAATCTGGACATCAAGGATGAAAGAGTGGGAACAGCTGCAGGATCCATCAAAATTTCACCTTGTCCAGGAGCATGATCTGTTTCAGATACTGAAAAAAGTGAACAAACAAATGATTGAGTAATTTCCCCCAATTTCATTTAAGTTTGAGACCTCAGCCCACAGTGTGAAAGTGAAAGCCACAGGGTTTTTGTTTTTCTGTCTTGCTTGTCTGCAAGCCTTCTACTTGTATGTCTGTCCCAAAAATCCCTGTGGTAGAAGAAAACTTCTCTTGAATCAGTGTTATCTTGAGTGCACTTGGAGATGTCATAAAAGCATCAGCACTGTGTCTGGGAGACACAGCTGCTGTGCCCTTTGCCTAAGGGCAAAAAGTTCAGCCCTTCACCAGTGAGTCATAAGTGGGTGGATCAGCTGTAATACAGGGGACAGGTTAATTCTGCATGCTCGTCATGAGCCATTGTTGCGTTGCATCACGTATTCCAAGCCCATGGTGTCAGTATAAGGTGTGACAGTTGATTTTGATAAGTAGGAAGCAAGAGTCTACAAATGACTGCATCCTCCAAAAGGGGCTATTAGAAGATTATATCTTCTCATCCATTTCTTAGTGACTTGTTCTGGTTTTTATTACAGTTAAAGGTTCTTTTCAGGCATGTAATTGTTGTAAGTTTGAATATAGAAAGGCTATATTCTGTTTCTGTGTATCACAACCTTAGGGTCCTGGGCACTTGCTGACTTCTTCAGCTGACTGCATCACAGTTGACTCAGAAACATTTTATGCATCCCCTTCTAGTAACCTTGCCTTTGCCCTTTCATTCTTATTCCCTCTCAAGCAAATATAATTATTACTCAGGCACCAAATGTTTTGTGTGTGAGAGAGTACAAACATTAGATATGGTTAAATGGGCAATGTTTCTTGGCAGTCTAAAGCCATTTCCTTGCTTGCATATGTGTTTGTGTGCTCAATATGGCCTTACCTTGCTTTTCATTGGGCTGTGACATTGTGTTTCTCAATGCCATGAGAAAGCAGGCAGCTCACCTAAGAGCCTTGTATCACATGGACAGGTGTGGCTTTGACAGAAACCCTAGACTGTCTCCAGCAGGAATTTATTCACCACTGAGTCTTTTCACAGTTACCTACTTGTGAGAGTGGGGCTGATAAACAAACTCTCATTGGGCAATGCAGCTATGCATGGCATGAAATAATCAGCTTTTCCAAAGCGTAAAAGAAAAACTCCTCTGGCTGATTCAGACATTTACATAGCAAATTACTCTTTGATTAGAGGGCTGTGTGGCCAAAGATATTGGGATGTATTGATTGCAGTGCTTCTCTCTGCCTCTAGGGAATAGGAGTAGGTGTCAGACCTTTCATGGGGAGCAGGCATGTCACCCAGGGTCTGAATGCCACCTCTTTGAGAATCTTTGGGGAAACTTAAAGCGGTGAGAGCACAGGCCATCAGAGTCCTACAGGCAGAGTTTGGCACAGTGGTACAAGTCTACACTTAGGTACTCAAAGGTTGTAGCTGTGTTGGCATTAAGGCTCCAGCAAAAGTACTCCCAAATATTCTTCTGTACCTGTTGCCTACAGGTATTCTACGTTGTATGGAGACAGTTAAATATCAAAAAGGTGTGACAGACAAAGCAAATTAATTAAGGAATGTTAAATTATGATTGTGAATACTTCCACAGCATTTATCTAGTTCTGGGAAATGCAAAATAAATACTTTGCTATGTTTTACCACATTTGTAAATGCCCTCTAACTTAAAGGACAGATATCACCACATTTAGCTATGTCTTTGGTTAAGGGGTGAATAGGATTCTATTATATGTTCATACATGCTATTATGCATTAAATATGTAGTCCATGACAAAGTATTGCTAAAGCAAAAGAGTGAGCAGCATGTCAGCAACTGTCATAATTGGAGTTCCAAAGGCGACTCCATACTGATGCAATGCACCGACAGTTCACAGAGTCATCAAATGCGTCATGTTGGAAGGGACCACAGTGCGTCATTTATTCCAAGCTCCCTGTTCAAGCAGGGTCATCCTAAAGCACATGGTACAGGACTGTGTCCAGATGGTTCTTGAATTTCTCCAGCGAGGGAGACTCCACAACCTCTCTGGGCAACCTGTTCCAGTGCATGGTCACCCACACAGAAAAGAAGTCCTTCCTCATATTCGCCATTCATTCCCACTGCCCCTTGTCCTATTGCTTGGCACCACCAAGAAGGACCTGGATCCAGCTTCTTGACACCCTCCCTTCAGATACTTGACGAGGTCCCCTCTTAGTCATCTCTTCTTGAGGCTGAACAGGCCCAACCTTCTCAGCCTTTCCTCATAAGAAAGATGCCCCAGCCCCTTAATCATCTTCGTTGCCCTCTGCTGGACCCATTCCAGGAGCTCCATGTCTGTTTCCTACTGAGGAGCCCAGAACTGGACACAGCACTGCAGGTGACGCCTCACCAGGGCTGAGTAGAGGGGCAGGATCGCTTCCCTCGACCTGCTGGCAATGCTCCTCTTAATGCAGCCCAGGATGCCTTTGTTGGTATCCTAGTATTTAACCCTGACTGCAGTGGAACTATGTTCAACTATACCAGCCTAAAGCCTGGCCCAACATTAAAAAGACCCACTTCCTGATATTAAAGTAAGCACATGCTACATGTCCAAGAAATTATTGACATTTTCATTATTTATCCTAGAAACATTCTGAAGTTTTAAAGAAACCTCAGTGTACCTGCTTTTGCAAAGACTGAAACAGAACAAAACCATATTCTGTTCTCCTGAATCTCACTGTGGTATCTGAAATATATGGTGTTTCACATCTGATCATGACAAATTAATTTATATTTACCTTTTTCTACTTTACCTATACTTATGAATTGAAGGTTTGCTAACAGATTATTTCCTTTGATACAGTCAATATGAACATACTTATGTATAGTTTGTAATTTTTACCAACATTTCTGAGGTCTAGGAAAATCATTCCCAACACTACAATTTCCAATTAATGCCATTTTAAAATGTGTACTATGATAAAATCATAATAATTCACATAGCCACTTTCATGCAAAAACTTGTAAATTTTTTTATTTTAATTTCATTTCACTTCTACTCTAAGTATGTTGCATTCTCTGTGGTACTACAAAGAGACCAGACTGTTCCTCAAGCAGTTTCTTGTCAGATTTTAGCCATGATACTACAAAGGCAGTAAACATAGATGGGGCAATAAATAAGGGAAATTAAGGTTACAGCTAAAATATTTAGTTTTAATACTGTGGAGTATAGAGATGTCTATTTCATGCTTAGAAATCCACTTCACTCTAGAGCAATGTAACAAATATAAAATACTAGAGCAAAAAACACATACAGCACGGTAGCTGAATCAATTTTGCTATGATAATTTTGGCAAATAAGAGTGCAAGTAGTTGCCATGTACCCAGAAATACAAATTATTCCAAAATTACAAAATTATTTTTGTATTTAAGGTACAAAATCATTTTCTAAGATGCTTCTAAATTAGGGATTAATTTTAAACCATGCTCTCCTTAAGAAAGTAACCTCTGTGTCCATTTTCATTGGGCACATTACTGAGTTCTTCTGTTTGTTACCAACTTAAGAGTAAAGGCAGTTTCAGTGGATGCATTGGTAGAACAGTGAAATGATCCCCAGCAACTTCACAGAGCTTTGTAAACAGCAAAAAATGGTTTCAGGACATAGCGAATACTAAATATTTGTTACAATAGTCTCAAGCTGCTTTGTGATTCTGAAGGTTACTGAAGTGTTTCATGAAATGTTTTCATTGAGACTCTGTTATACTTTCTAAGAAAGTTGGTAATATTAGACTGGTTCCTATCTGCCAGCTCCAATGAACTGAGGCTTCTTTTTCAAGACACTAACATGAAGAATAATTTTCTTCTATTATATTGTTTCCTTCTTTAGTATCTAAATCCTACAGTTATTTTCTGATATTCATATCTCAAGTACTTCCCCCCTTTAGTCCCAAAGCTTGCTGCACTTCTCTTGCTTTTCTAATCCACCGGTTTTTCTGAATGGGAACCTTTTCCAACAGCCAGTTCTCCCACTGTTGTAAAACACCAGACCTATCTATTGTACAGAGATTCAGAGACACGTCATATCCTCTTTGGAGCCACAAAGGAAACAACATGTTAAAAACCCTGTCTACCCAAAAGCGGGGCTCATATTCGGTGGCAAAGGGGCACCATAAGAACATCCCCAAAGCAGAGAGGTAACATGAGAGGTGACATTAATATCACAAATGCCACACTTTTTTTGCTGTGCCGTGTATAGATTACTGTCTATGGATTCAGCTTTTGGCTTCCATACACTCAACATCTAGATGTCCCTGAGCAAAGCAAATGCTGCCTGAATACTTTGCTCATTTTTGTGTGCTATGCACTTCTCCTAATTGAAGCCGCAAATCTGTAATTCTCTTTTTCATGAACCTCATCCTTTCACACGTGGGTGTAAGAGGAAAGCCTGTCTGACTTCAAAGGGCCTTCCTCTGCCCTGCACTCTGGCTGTGCTGGCCCACATCTGTAGTGGACACCCTGCTCTGAATTTGCCTCTCTTTCTCTGCCTTCAGAATATCACTCCCATTCTACAGCTGAGGGAGATCTATTCCTGGGTAAATGGGCTGAAATAAGCTTGAAGTAAGAGGGAAGGCGATGCCTGCTTTAAAACATGAGACTGAGTACTCCAAAAGTCTGTAAGAGACTTGGCATAATTTGTTTGCTGTGTTTGATGTAAATGCCTTGAACAGTGATACAAGAATGAGGAGCCAGGTGTTCAAAGAGTTATCTTGATCTTCAGAGGCTGGGGAACCTCAAGACCTACCTCTTCTCAGTGACCCTGCTGTCCAAGCACTTGTCTTGTTGCCAATGCTCACTTTTAGAACTTTACATGTGCGTTTACTGACACAGCACATAGGCTCTTGTGCTCTCACTACTTGCGATAGCTTCATTCTAAAATTTCCAACAGTCCAGTTGCTTTGTGCTCTGTATGTGTTCAATAGTCAAGAGCCTACATTGCCTAAAATTTGTTTTATGAGTAATTTCTTCATTTCAGTTCAACCTCATCTCTGTTACTTCCTATTTGAGATGCTTTTGCAGGCCCTTGACTTCTAAAGAGAGCTAATTAAGGCACTCCAGCCTTAGTGATACAAATGACAGTAAAATGAAGTACTCGGTAAGTAATACTTAAAATACAGGTTTGAGATTGTCTACTGTAGATGTAGGCCAGGCAAAAAGAAGATTATGGTACCTGTAAACTCTCCAGGTATTTAGTCCTGGAGAACTAGCTGAAGTCCAGAAAGCCTTCTGGCGTGTTTCTACATGCTACAGGTCTCCTTAGACCCTTCTCAGCACATGTGGCTTGCTCCAGCTTCTTCATCATCCCAGCCTTGATCTCCTGCAAGGCAGGGTTTCTAAGGAGGTCTGTGGCTCAGAGATCTGTCTTCTGAAGTGCTTGCATGGAAAAAAATTATCTCCTGGATAGATACAGGAGTTTTCCTTTTATTATCACTTTTGCTTTAAATCTGCTGTAAAGGAGAAAAGATCTCACAAAGCTGAGAAGAGAAGAGGGACCCTATAACAAAAAAGAGGATGAAATTATATTGTGGTAAAGCAAAACAAAAATCAGAGGTTATTATTTAGAAAAAACCCAAACCAACCAAATAAAAAAAATACCAACGTTTTTTGTTCCGCCTGGGTCAGCAACAGAAAAGGGGGATCAAGTCAGAGAGGTGCAGGCCTTCATAAACCTTGACAGTCACCAGAATATATTCTAAGGATGTAGTTCAGAAAAACAGGTGTCAGGAGTGTTTGGAAACATACCGATGTGCCATGTGGTTTTGTGGCACACTGTCAAAGCCCATGGGTGTGTCTGGCTTGCAATAAGCACTGTGTGTGCAACTTACCAAATATAGACACCCTGATCATGTTTTGCAAGTTGGATTTCTCACTGAAATGAATTAGGGGCCTGCTGGCACAGCAATGTGCAGGAAAGTTTGGTCCACAGAACAATATACTTTTGCTGATATGCAATGAAGTGCAGCACTAGAAGTCATTACTAGCTAAGAGCTTTATTGAGAGTATCTGCAGCAACACTTGTGTATCTCTAATGGCTGTGACTACAATGCCCACAGTGCCAACCATGCCATCAGCAAATACACAAGACAGAAAACAAACCCATTCCTCCTTTCCCAAGGTTCAACATATTTTTCCAGCATTTTCTTCCAACTTATATCCACTTATATGGCTTTTTAATTTTTTCATTCTATACTTTTTAGGTATTTGAGATCTAGAAAAATCTCCTTTTTGCACAACAGACAGGACTAAAATGCTGTACTTATTTGCAGCCTGCTCAGAGAGGAGTAGGGGTTTGTTTTTATTCATGTTATCAGGGCAGTGGTTTCCCGTAACCAAGATCATACTTCCTGTCACCTCAGAGAAGCTTATCTCCATTACAAACATTAACCACAAGCCCTAGAATTATGTGGTCTCTGTGTCTTTAGAGTCACACCTTTAAAGATTTTTTTAAAACTTTTCAAATTTTTTCCCAGTCTTGCTTTTCCACTGTGTGCTAAGCCCCTCCAGCAGATGGTCAAGGATATTCTAGTGCTAACCCTCCATTACCTTCCCCTTCTATCTATACAGTAGATTTCTCACAAACCTTCTTAAAAGTAAGATGATCATATTTATGCAACACGTTTTGAAATATTAGCTCTTCGAAAAAAAGCTAATTTGAATCACTGTCAGATCACATGGATTCAAATGGTGAGAAATTTGGTAGTGATTAAATAAAACCTGACCACATTGACCTGAAGTTTATGGCCAGTGAGACCATGGATTTTGACTCCAGTCAGGTTAAATTCCTTGGATGTGGCAGAGGGGAGAGGGAGTTGGGAAAATGCTATTCTTAAGCAGTTTAACTCAGTGCTTGGGAAAAATTAAATGACAAATCTTTGCTGAGAGACATGAGCAAAATGTTGGCACAAGATGCTGTGACTAAGATTTTAATTTCTCTCTATTATTTTACATTTATTTTGCTTTATTTGGTTTTGATTGTAGGCAGAGGCCCAGCATTCACAGAGGTCCTTAGTCTGACAGACATTTTAGAAAACAAAAACCTTTCTGTATGGATGCAGAAAGCAATCCCAACTTGAGAATAACATGTAATACCATTCATTCCAACAGTCAAGCATTGTCAGTGCTGTAATTATATACACAGCAGTACAGGTGTTAGAGAATTTCACTGTAAGAAGGTACTGCATTCTAAGCTCTTTTATTTTGCCCAGTGCCTTCTAATACTTTGCTGTCTCCATGGCATTTTGATGAGCCCAAGTGCAAGTAGGATCTTTCTATCCACTTCTTGCTTGTATAAGGATGTATGAACATGCAGAGACTTGCTTCACTAATTGCACAGGTGAAGCAACCATGTCCCATTTCCTGTTACCGAGTGTATTGCTATCTATAGAGCTCAGCAGTTTATAACTATTGCTACAGCTTCTTATCAGAACTACATCAGCCACTGTATTTCATAACTGTTCCATATGAAAGTGTTCCCAGGTACGAGGGTGTGTTCAAGAAGGCCTGGGAAGAATACTGCCTGAGCCCTTGTTAGGCAACAGCAAACGAATGAATAGCCTTCTCTTCCTTTGCTTGTAAAACAATCCCCGCTCTAGTGTGCTTTTTCCATATGATGAGAAATTATCCTGAAGAGCCATGAGCAGATATTGCTGCAGTGCTGTCCTGCACTGGAAATCCTGCCAGAAGTGTCTCAGTATTGTTTTCATGTGCCTGGCTTCTTTTGTCCTGAAGTGACTGCTATACTGGGTGAGGAAACAGTAAAAAGTACACCTGGATTTTACCTGTGACCTTTTCTTCCCTCTGCTCTTCTTTTCCTAAATGTTAACATTAGCTGTTCCTTTCTTCATCCCTTTTCAGCCTGCAAGCTGATTAGAAACAATAATTTATTCTCACAACTGTTCAGGGAGGCAAGTAGATACAGTTATCACCATTTTGCTGAAAGGATAATTGAAATGCATAGTTCAATGGACTCCTTAAGGTGATACGACAATTAAGGTTTTATTTCTGTTTACAGTTTTTTGAACAATTCAGAGAAAGGAATATCAAAAGCATTAATCTACTTCACCCAGCTATAAATGAGATTCATTGCCACAGACTAAATTACTTTTCTTCATGTCAGCCAGGGAGATCAGCAGTTGGTTAAGTTTCACTCAAGAAACTTTTCATCTCTCCCCCTCCAGAACCAATGCCATCATCCTTCTCTGTGACAGCCGCACTCAACAGCAGCATTCTGCACAAGCTTTACTGTAAATCACTTTGAAAGCAAGTTCGTAGTATAAATGCAAAGTCTTCCATCAGTAGTCATTCACTCAGTGTAAACCTGTCTTCTATCGTTCCTTTTGCCCTGGTAATGGACTTCTAAAGCTACCTGGCACTGAGCAGTAGGAGCACTAGCACAGTGATTCATCTTAAAGATAGTAACTTCACTCTTCTCACAGGTGTAGTAACATGACCCAGCCATCCAACATTGGAATAAATCCCCAAATCCTTGAGCTTCTGCATTCCTATTTTCATCTTCCCCTCTTATCAGCAATAGAGTAGGGTAGAACCGCAATGTCTTGCCTTAGTTTCATGGCAAAACAACACTAACATGCCAAGCCATCACCAACAAACACCAGCATGCAATGGTCATCACTCCATGTGCTAGCAAGGGTATCAAACTGTGTTTGCCAAATATATTCCTTTCTGAAGTTAATCGAGGTGCTGCTTTAAAAGAGACAGTAGATGGAATATTTTTTGAGCTTGTCAAAGTTGAGAACTTCCCAGAAGACAAAAATCAGATCATTCCCCAGAACACAGTGACTAGTTTCTGCTAAAAAATTGTCATTATTCTGCTCAAAAATTAGCACGGTTTCCTTTAATCCTGGTAGGATAAATCCAGGAATGTTACACAAACAAACTCAGCATCAAGAACAGTGGTTTCAAATATTCATATTATAATTAATGCTTCACAAAATTCTAGGTTACAACTGTGTAGTCTTAATAAATAAACTGTACAAATCTAGCAAGTTACTTTCAGAAAAAGTAAATTTCCTTTTTGTAGTTTAATATAAGGGTTCAGTCCATGGATCTCTTTGTTCATTTATATATGTATTTCTATTAATAAAATACCTTTAAAGTGACATTTGTCCTTGTCTATTGACAAATCATGATATATTGGTTCTGGTACTTCAGAGGCAACATTGTCTTATTCAATAACAATTTTAGTAGGACCGAATGCCTTGTTGGCAAACAGAGCCTCAGGAAGCTTTTCCCCAACCTTCATTTCCATTGAGCAAAAGATACACTCCTAGTGTGGCAATAAAGGAGCAGAAGTGAGTGTAATGCACAGAGGTGGCATCGCTGACACTCTAGAGCCCAAGAAATACAGTATATTGCAAGGGAAACCAGGAGTGTGGCCAGGTTCAGTTTCTTCATGCTCTGGCTGAAGTTAAGGAAGCATTGCTGCTTCTTAGTTTCACATGTGGTTTGCGTGTTGCTTACAATTAACCCAGTCAAGTAAATTTTGCCCTTAATATGGCAGTTTCAATGTTGCCTGGAGCTGTCATAAGAGTGCTATGTACTTTCAGCTGTATTTTGCCCTCTGTGGACTAATAGGACCAATATGCTAAAAATATATAACTTGTTTCTTGTGATATACAGAGTTACTTTTTAAAGACTACAGTTTCTGCCATCCTGTCTCCAACTAAAGCTCCCTTTGTTCTGTCTCATCTAGGCCACATAAACAGCTTGCAGCCGCTGTTTGGAACTGGCTTAGCTGAACTTTCTGGATCTTTCTTTTCTCAATTACTAGCAGCAGAGTCATAGGTTCCCATGGAAACAAAGGGGTAAATAATGCAAAACGTACTGATAACTGCCTGAGCCCAAGCTTTAAGTGGAACTTCACGCTTGAATCCTGATTGTTCAAGGATCTTTGCTTGAAGTGACCATGTAAACTGTTACAGAACAAGTAAATGACAGTAGACTGACTTTGGGGATAAAAGTTATAAACAGGCCCACACATTTTTGTCTTGTGTCATGGAACCACTTAAGGAAAGTGGTTATAATGTTGGGGGTTTTTTTTGCTATTATCCTGTGTGTCATAGAATGATAGAATTACTTGGGTTGGAAGGGACCGTAAAGTTCCTGGGACTCTTGTAATTCTAAGAACAAGTGTATTTTCATAATTTACATAGCAGCATCCATCATGAGATGGAGCTATTCAACTCATTCATTATTGCTGTCGATTTTACGCAAAAAGCTGCTTTTGAAAGTAACAGTTAAGAAAAAGTATCCAGTCTGTAGCCCATATTTCTCTGCTCCTCATGTGATAAATACTATTGAGACTGGGCAATGTGACCTCTCCCAGCCATTACATTATTCTGTCAGAACATTAAAAAAAAGAAATTTAGCCAATTACATTATTCCATATAAATAATCTTAGCAATGGTAAATGGTAAATCTTCATTTTTTGCTGCTACAAGGACTTGGGCAGGACCTATGCCAGCTCTAAATTAAGCTCACTGCCAGGTCTATGTCCTGTGAATAAATTTAAGCTTAGGATCCTCCAGTTCTGTCTCCTTTCCTGAATAAATTTATGTCTTCCTGTTCTGCACCAGCACTGGCTCATAGTTGAAGGGCAGCCGGCTCAATGCGGACTGTTGGCACTGTGAGTTCAGGGATGCTGGGTTTCTACTTCATCTGACATACAACTAAATCTGGGACACAGCACCTCTGACAGAGGAGTACCTAAGGACTGCAGCTGCAGGATTGGAGGTGTCTTGGTCATCCAAGGCTTATGTCAGGTTTAGATCATGGACTGCTGCAGGGTTCAAGGGTCATCACTGCCACAGTGGCATCAGCTGACCATGCAGTGCATGGCGTCCTTAATCCTTACCCCAGAGTTTACCCCAAGCTCTATAGTATTCAGATGTTTATCTACACATCAACTCATGATCAGAATGATTGCCATCATTAATAGCTAAAACTGCAAAATATTTTTTAAAAATGGGTAAAATTTTGAAAAGAGTATGACTTGAAATTTTCAGAGTGCTATTTAAAAAGGGAGGATTCCACAGTTCTTTATGAACTACAGGCATAAACACCCTAAAAAACTCAGCTGCTGGCACACAGGTGTTACTTACTCTTCTTAGTTACTATTTACATTGGGGGTAATGCATAGAAATTCCAGGCATGGATAGGGATGCCACAGTGATTGATGTTGCACTGACAAAGAATGAAAAGATAGCCCTTGCTGTAAAGATCCTCATGTTTAAAATGCCATACTCTACACAGCAAGAAGTGATAAAGATAATGAATCAAGCTTGGGATGCAGCTCCTTGCTGTCTGGGCAGCTGGTGGTGCCAGAGGCATGTATCTGCTGCTGGGGCACACAGAACTGTGCTCACCTCACACTTTTCTCTATTTGGGCCCCACTGGAAAATCAGGTGCAAACATTTGCGCAGGTGTTCTTCAGGTAACAAACTGGGGATGTAAATACTAAAGAAAGCAGATTTGGGGTAAAAATATTTCATTTTGATGAAGTTTCTCTCTTCTCCAAGAAATACCCATCCCCACAGACACCTCTGAAGAATGCACTGCATTCACCTATCCTGCCACTGTCCTAAAACAGGGCTCCCTGAGCTGCAGACCAGAGGTGAAGTTGCTAGCTGATGGGACTACTGTGGCTGTTCTGTGGGCATATATGTTCTCACAAGACGTCTTGTGTTTATGCCAGAGCACATATACATCCTTTATGTGGACAACTTATTGCAGTTACATGGTCTTTCCCCACAGCTAGTGGTTGTAGTAGACTAAGGCCATGCTGATCTAAGAGTTGATAGCAAACAGAGAAGGAAGATATTCTCCCTTGTCTGTGACATTCAAAACAAAACTTCAGGAAGAGATCCACAAACAGAAATTTGTTCAAAAACCACATTCTTAGTCAGGTTCCTACTCCGGCTCTAAACATGTGCTGGAATCCACCTATTCTGACAACACGAAGTAGAACTTTCATCAGAGCCAGGAGCCAGTTGAAAGCTATTGTCTCTGTGAGTACTACATTATTTCCAACTCAAGGGATTAAATAAAATTTTTAAAAGAGCTGATCTAAACTTCTTTTAGTTTGAGTCTTTCTTTCTGATTATTTACTTTTTAGTCACTTCCACCAGCAAATAAACTCACTTCTGATAGAAGCACAAGCTTAGACTGTAGTGTAACCACCAGACTACAGACTGCAAGGCAAATATCACCCATTACAAGAGTCAGAGAAGGGGTTGCCAATACTTTTTATCTTACAGTAGTGCTTAAACCCCCTAGGAATTCTGTTTTGTGTGGTACTGCATGCACTTATTGAGGGACAGTCCCATCTCCAAAGAGCTAAGCACTTAGCTGTAGAAGACAAGACAAAAAGAGGAATAACTATGTTTTAAACATACAGGTTTAGAGATAATAAACAAAGTCCAAACTAGAACTTAAAGATAAATAATACCTAGATTCATGTTACATATATCTGAAGAAGGCACAAGGTAAACATCTAAATGTTTGACATCAATTTCTTCTGTGGTAAATGGAGAGAAAGGGGGCCGTGTCTGCAGAGGAGCATAGAACTCAACTTAAATACATGTGAATAATCCCCCTCTTCAGGAATAATTTACACAATTAGTTTTAATTGGGCATTACTGCAATGATAGCTGGGTGGGATGAATCATTCTGTTTGGCTTACCCAAGGACACATCGGAAATCAATGCTGGAGTATGACCCAGAGTCATCTGTCTTCTTGGGTATCCTGGTTTTAACTTAATGTGCTGTGTTTTACTTCCCTTCTGGTCCAGCAGAAAGTTCAAGTAGTTGATGTAACCTAAGAAGTAAATGGGAATTAACACAAAATGTTAGTGATCTTGGGTCATTTCTGTTTGTATCTGCTGTAGTTAAAGGTCTTTCTTTTCACAAGAATTCAACAATAATATTTCTGGGAAAATTTTACGGCATTTCCTTTTAAACTGAAGCACAGCAAGTTTCACTAAAGCTCTATTTGCTGTGAAATATAGCTTTAAAATATATTGCTATTCAAGCAGGAGACCAAAGCTGCACTTAAAAACAGGGTACAGCCTTTTTAACTTAGACATCAAGAGAAATTATCTTTTCTGTCTACTGTTATCATCGCTACATGCTTACAAAACTGCTCTGTCTAGTGTTTTTTGTGTGATCCCCCTATGTCCTCTGACAGTAAGAGATCATCTGCAGTTCTTGGAGACCAGGTTCTCTCTCAACTTTGGGCTGGCATTTGATTTAGCAGATAGCCAGCATCACGTAATTCACTTCCCATTCTGAGGAATGCATATGTCGAGGTGTCAGGGGCTTGGGGACTGACATTCTTGCCACCCGTGTTAACCTCTGGTAATGATCTGAAAGTTCAAACAGAAAAGGTAAGGGCTTTTGTTCACCACAAAGATTGATAGTGAGGTGGTCCTACTGTCCTGACCTGATCTGGCGCTCAAATCATTTAGCTGTGGTCAACAGCAGTCTGTCACAAACCAGTGTTTCTTGGGGTTGTAAGCAGAGCAGTCCTCACATGGGACAAATTAATGGTTTCTAGTCCAGATTGAGATTTTCCACATTAGAGATTCTAAAAGCTGTTGGTCACAAATGTGCAAGTATCAGTTCATATCACTGACTTTCCAAGAAAAGATGTCTTAGTGAAAACTACATTATACTTGTGTCTGCAAGGAGCACAATCATTTTCTAATACTGGGCATGCAGGTGTACTGGACAGAAGTCTGTGATTCTGCAGACACAGATACATAAAACATTTCTGAATCTGACAGCAGATTGTCCAGCTTGCTCAAATTCCATAGATGATCCCATAGTTTCCCATGATATTTCTCATGTCAAGGCATGTTGCTATATAGGCTTCATGCAGAGAAACTGTGGACTAGTTGCATGGACAGTGACAACATTTCAAACTATTTATTACTACCCACCCACCACTACACAGGAAAGAATATGGGAGAGATGGAGGAATTGTTTGTACCTGGTGAGCTAATACAATGATCATTTTGCAAAATCATTAGCCTATGGAACCATAAAATTAAAACTACAATAAACATTAACCAAAGAAAAGAATAAGAAACCATATTTCATTGGTCTAAGGACTTGCAAGTTAATTAACGAGGTCAGTGATGCCAACTTTTCTCCTAATTTGGGAAGTCGTACCAAGTTCATAAGGCGGTCAAGTATAACTTCAGGATCCCCAGCCACTGGAGACCACTGGAGGGACACCTGGGACAAGAGAATGCATGCACCAATGGAAGGAAATATATACTAGTGACTCTGGGGAAGTGGTTATCATATGTGTATTTCTTCTGAAAAACCTATCAATAGTATGTAAAATATAATACATAAACAGGAGCCTTTTCTGTACTCAGGATGCATGTTATTTCAGAGGAAATATCCCCGCATGTGTCTGGTGCCAAATAAAGAACGTCTGTTTCTTAATGATACATTGGTGTTTAAAAGTTTTATTTTACTACTTTTTGGTAACAGAGAGATGCCAAGTACACTGTTTTACTGAAGCAGCTTTTTGCATAGTGCAAAATTAGGAAAGAGTGCTTTCACTGGAAAGAAATATTTTTAGCAGCATGCCTCAGCAGAGGAGTCATTCACTGTGCTGTTCTGTAAATCCTGGATGGTTTCTCAGAGAATACTCAATAATGTGATCTTCATCCGGGGTCTTTCATACCTGAGAAACTATGTGTTGTGATGAATCTTGGAGTATTATTCTGCAGGTAATAAAGAGCACCTATGATCTTAGGCTGAGGAATGGTGACAGCAAGCCTCCATTTTTTCTTCATTTATGAATTACCACCTTGTTATTTTCTTCCTAGGTGTATGTCATAAGTGCTTGGGCTAAAAGACTATTTGTTTGTAAATCCCTTCATTACTTTGTTTTCAGTAGATATTCTTATTACAAGTATTTCAAACTTACAATCATATAGTTATTGCTTTTTTGGAGATTTTCCATCTTATAAAAGCCCTAAGAAATGCTGCAACTTTCTGCAGAGTTTGCTGCAATGTCCAAATCACAGTTGCACACCTGTGCAGGATCTTTCATCTCTTTGTGCCTCACCTTCTGCACTTACAACACTCCCATAATTACGGCTTAAAGAGAGAACGTATACAAATTATTCAAATGTTGGCCTTCTTGTTCCTTTGGGTGTTGCTAATTCCTGACCAACCTTTCCTGAATCAAACTCATAGCTGCTTTCAAAAGGAGCTCTTCTCTAAATACACATCCATGTTGGCACACTGACCAGACATAAACCATCAGCAGAAGCCACATAGCACAGTTTGGATAAAAAATTGGTTAAAAAAGGCTCAGTTAGACAAGTAACAATGACTGACATATCAATAGTCTGGGCATTTCAAGTTCCTCACCTGTCTTCTTTGGAAATCATGTTGAATGAGACTTAAAAGTTTGAAAATATCTGTCTCTTTTCAGACCCCATCTAACTTTATGATTAGGTGAGCTGTGCTGCTATTAAAATCTCTAATGTGTGTATACACGAGCTGTCACAAAACTCAGAATGCAGAAAGCCCATTATTGGGAAAATTTCCAAGCAGCAATTTCCCCAAATACACTATGCTGCAGATTATCTATCTTTTGGGCTTTAAAGATGAAGACATGCAGTTAAATACATCTGTGCATATATTGCCCTGTTTTACCATCGAAGCCATGAGTCACACCACTAAAATGATGATTTGGTTTAAAAATTTTGAAGTCTGCATTTTTCTTAGTAAAACAAATGTGTGTCTAGTTCCATTCACAGCTTTTAATCTCCTTAAATTGACCATATATCAATGTAGCTTCTGTTTGTTTTGTAATATATCATATTTGTGGAAAAATCTCTGAAAAAAAAAGCATCATGCTAAGAAGAAGAATGTTGCAAAAAAGCAGTGTAAAATGTGGGAAGAAATCACATGCTAAGAGGAAGAATATTGCATAAAAATGTTGCACAACGTGGGAAGAAATCACAGCTCACTCCTGTCATTGATGATTATTATTCTTTGCAATGTGTTTGCTACACCAAATCTGCCTGGTGATCTTATAGTTCGGATCCAGGTTTATCCTCTGTGTCATTTGCATTAAAATACTACAAGCCAGTTGCACCAGAAAGTACTTTTGCTGATGAAATCTAAATGTACGGGCTTCAGTTCAAAAAAGCCCTTTAGTGCAAACCAGTCCTGCAGTCAACAGTGAAAGTGCCATTATGCTAAGAGCTACCTATATATCTTAAAGAAGTCATTGCCTTTCCTGCTCTTTCTCTTTCCACAAAAAAAAAAAAAANNNNAAAAAAGTCAATTTGAGTTAAAGACAAGTGAACAAAACTGCCTTATTCCCATTCTTGTACTTATTTATGGCACATCTCAATCACTGTGTGCAAAGTAAAGGACCAAAAACATTTCATCTAACATAAGCAGCAAAGATTGACAGGCAGAGCTTGGTAGCCTTAGAAGGAGATTTCCTAAATTATCTCAGTAGATCAAATAACTATCTTACAATGAAATCAAGGAAGGTTTGATAACTCTGCATGGGAGTACCTTTATATCTTATTATTATGCAAATATATTTAGAAATCCAAACTGCACATAAGCTTAGCTGCTACTTGTTCTTATGTGAAATGGTAGTTTGGTACAGTGTTAATTTATAATTAACAGGCAGGACTGAAAAAAACTGAGATACAGAGTAACAGAAAGCCACTTCAAGTTACAAGAGCAAATCCAAAGCTTGAAGGAGCAGAAAACTTTTTTCTCAAAGGTGCTATAAACTGTACAGTCTGAGTGGAAGGAATTGTGCCTTCTGTTTCTCACATGGGCTGGAGGGAAAGAGCTTCAACAAAGAAACAGTGGTAGCATGGTATTTGAGATGAATCATTTGTTAACAAGAACAATTAAAAATAAAGCCATTTCATTCTGTGCATCTCTGTTAAGTGTTGGTGCAATTTGATACTAGCTGAGAATCCTCTTCAGCAGGCTGTTTTAAGTAAAGAGTGTTTATTGAGTTAGCCCTTGCTTGGAGAAATGACAGATGTGAATCATAAGTATCATTTAGCCCACAAAAAGTAGTCTTATACTCAGTGCAAATTTCCATTCTAAAGTGGGGAGGCAAAGCTGGTTCAAAGGGGTTCAACAAAGTGAAGTGCCCTTGGGTCACAACCTCACTCAGCGCTACAGGCTGGGGCACGGTGACTGGAAAGCTCCTGGGAGAAAAGGACTTGTGGTCAACAGATCAATCTGCTGGTCAACAGTGCCTGAACCTGAGCCAGCTGTGCCCGGGTGGCCACAAAGGCCAATGGCAACCTGGCCTGTATCAGCAATAGTGTGGCCAGCAGGACCAGGACAGTAACTGTCTCCCTGTACTCAGCACTGGTGAGGCCACACTTTGAGTTTTCTGTCCTGTTCTGGGCCCCTCACTACAAGAAAGTCATTGAGCGAGTCCAGAGAAGGGCAACAGAGCTGGTGAAGGGTCTGGAGCACAGTCTGATGAGGAGCAGCTGAGGGAGCTGGGGTTGTTTAGCCTGGAGGAGACTCAGGGGAGACCTCGTCACTCTTTACAACTGCCTGGAGGAAGGGTGGAGCCAGGTGGGGTTAGGGTGGATATTAGAAAAAATTCCTTCACCAAAAGGGTTGTCAAACACTTCTCATGGAAGTAGTGGAATCACCATCCCTGGACGTGTTCAAAAAAACATGTAGATGTGGTGCTTGTAGTGGTGTAGTGGTAAATGTGGTGGTGCTGGATTAACAGCTGGATCAATTATCTTAGAGATCTTTTTCATCATTGATGATTCTCTGATGTTTTAGCTTTGTCACTGAGTTTTGAAAGACAAGCTCCATTACCATGTCTGCTTGAATTTGTCCACAATTATATATATACTCTGGGGATATTAACACTACCTAACTGTGAAGGTTTGTGAATGTAAAATTGTTCATTTTTTAAAAACCTGTGGAGGGGAAACATTATGAAAACAGAAAATAAATATATTTAATTAGTGGGGCAGGGTAGTTTCAAACCATTTTGTTGAGAAGGCTAAGGTGGAACATATAAGAGTATGAGAGAAGGGTATTAATGGGGCTTTGCCTCACAGTTTAACTTAGTTGGTTTATGCTTTCAGAGTGCAGCATTTGAAGAAATTTTAAAATGGGTGTCTAATGGGATGTAGCATCAGCTACAGTGATATGTGTATTGAGAACAATGGACCACAGCTGAATGTGGCCCTATAGCATTTTTCAGCCAACTACTTACCTATCCCAAAGATGCTCTTCTTTAGGTAAGATATTATTTTTAAGAGGTACCATAGTGCTCCATTCAGAACTTTAAAGATTATTGAAGAACATAAGTTCAGAAAAAAAATCCATTTCAGGCTAGTTTAAACAATATGACAATATCTTTTATTACGTGCTTATACTTAGGATGTAATCTCTACCATAACCTTTCAGCTGCTCTTTAATGCAAAGCACAGAAAGAAAAATATATACTTGCAATTGATTTCGGCTAGAGAGAAGATTTCATGCAGACTGAAATTATTTTACATGCACATAAGCAATCTATACCTGCTGTCATAGAGAACAATGACATGCTACCTGAAAACAAAAGAATATAAAAGAAAAAATAATCAAATAGGAAAATCACAGATAGGGACTAAGCGTTGCTTATCACTATTTCTGCCTTCATCCATGGTGAAAGGTCTTTATGGATGTATTACTGCCTTCCTGATTTACCTGGTAGTTACACCTATATGTTAGAGATTGAGACTTTCATTATTTGAGGATAATTATAAAAAATAGTTGTTTGTCTGCTAGAGATCAAATATAAACTATGGATATTATAGGT
Organism: Dicrurus megarhynchus; assembly: GCA_013399195.1. Taxonomy (NCBI): domain Eukaryota; kingdom Metazoa; phylum Chordata; class Aves; order Passeriformes; family Dicruridae; genus Dicrurus; species Dicrurus megarhynchus. The sequence goes on from VXAD01001121.1 coordinate 123,715, forward strand.
GTCTGGGGGCTTTTCATACATAATTGCAAAGTTGCTCTCTCTCTGTAAGCCACCTTATCACTCATGCATGGCACATAGTTCAAGTCTAAAATGAGGTCACAGAATAATTTAAATGTGAAAATGTGAAAACAAATAGGTTTTTGGTCCAACCCCTTCTCAAAGCAGAAGAAGCTAGAGTAAGTTACTTGGGATCTTGCTGAGTCTCCAAAACTGGAGAACTCAACAGCCTGTCTGAGCACCTGGTCCAGAGTCGGACCACACCCATAGTGAAAATTTTTCTTATATTCAACTGAAACTTCCCTTTCTGTAACTTGTGAATAATGCCTGTCTCTTACCTCTCCACTATGCACCTCTAGATCTTAGCTTTCTACTCTGCAGTAGAACAAGTCTGTGTCCCTTAGGCTTTCCATGTATGTCATGTGCTCCAGCTCCTTTCAAGAGGTTCCAGTCCTGCAAGAGGTTTCTACTGCAGGACTGCCAGGATTGTTACTGGAGAAACAGATACTGGTAAAAAAGCCTGTTAACTGAGATGCAAGAGTGATGTGTCCTTACAGTCCAGGAAACGGGCTAGGTGGGCCATTCTGCTGTAGGGAACACATTATGGAGCATTCACTGAGTACTGGAAGCGTGGAGTATTGCTCCTTAGCAGGAACTGCCTATCTACAAATAGCTCTGAAGCTCAGTTTCCATACTCACCTTGAAAAGCTACGGTGTGCATATTTTATCTTCATCACAGCAAGACCAGAGTTTAGCAGGATATGACAGATGCCTTTGGCTTTTATTAGTGAACAAAAAAGATTTTTTCTTGCTCTTTGGTTGAAGACCCTAATGTTTTCCAAGGTGCATCCTAATCAGTTTTAGATAAATCCATGGATTTAGTAAAAAAACAAATATGAAGAATGCAGCATAAGAAAGGGAAGTTTCATAATTTTATTAGACAACTAGAACTGCATCTGAAATATCTCAGCTAGCCACCCTGGAAAGTAAGTCTGATGACCAAGTAGGAACTTCATGAGAAGGCCCAAAGCAGGCTTTTTCAAGTAAATCTTTTTTTAGTTCATTAGCCTAAAGGCTATTTTCCCCAGTCAAAGAAAGGCCTTGGTCTGTTTAACACTGTCAGTGTAATGTCAAACAACAAGTAGAGCTATCCTCTTCTACCTCTGATGTGCTGCCCTGCCCTGCAGGCCTTGAAATACTTCATGTAAGAGATGTCTTCAAGAGTGAAAGAAAGATCAACAGAGATCTTCTCCTGCACACAAAAGCCAAAATGATGAGGAGCAGGTTGTGCTGATCTATGATGAATATCTTTCACATCCTGGCACACAGAACAGCCTATGAACGTTTGTGTACAAACTACCAAGGTACTGAGCAGAGCAATGGCTGAGTTCTAACCTTAAAACTAGTCATAATAAAAGATCCTGTCAAAAGACAAACAAATATAAAAGGCTGTCCAGCATGGTAAACACTGACATCATGCTTACTCAGAGCATGGCAAATGTGGAAGCTCATGCTCCCATGCTAGATTTTTAGGGAAGAAGGGTGTCTCCAGTCTGAAACAAGTAAGCAGCCCATGGCCAGAACCTGAGCTCCTCAGGAGCCATGTTTTCCCTCAAGCTAGGCCTCCTCAGTCTTTTAGGCCAGCACAGTGAGGTAGGAAGGGAAGTACTTCTTGGGGCAAAGTGGGGACATGGCTCACTCTGGCAGCACTTCAGCTCTCCCCTGGGGCCATGAAAGGCTGTGTGTTCCTAGGCCTCACTGTGCAGTACATGAGAGGGCTGCAAGGAAAGCTCCAGGTTACCTGCCAGGGTGAATAAGGGCAGTGGGAACCGGCAGGAAGGAGGAAAGACCCTGAGCAGGGAGCTGTAATCCCTGCCCCAGCTGTGGAGGGCTCTGTTCCCTGCCCAAATGAGGGATGACATGGGGAGAGCAGAGAGAGATTTCAGGCGCATGTGAGGTATTTCTGGCCAGCACCTTCCAGCTGATCCTACTGGAGACTGCTCTTCCTGTCCATAGCAAGAGTTGGATGGGATGGTTCTGGCAGGAGAGGCTCCTGAGCGCCTCACAGATCTGGGCTTTGACCTTGGTTCCATTCCTCTGTGTTTCAGCCCTTCAAAGCTGAGAAATTACATCAGACCTTTAATCAGAAGCCTGGCAATTCAAACCCTGAGCTTCCTAATAGCTGCACAGATAACTTGATTGTTCTCTCTATTCTGGCTGCTACAAGACCAGCAGGGCAGGGGGTAGAAAGCCTTCTCTGTGGAGCAGTGGCTGGCTGTGCTGCCATAGTTCTGTGCAGAGCTCATCCCACAGCTCTGCCTGCTGAGGCCACCTGAGCCAGTGGGAAAGGGTGGATGGTTTCAGGCCTGTCCACACTCACAGGACACCTCTTCTTTGCAAGTACTTTTGTCCAGCTCAGTATGGAAATACAAAATCCATGTTATCATACACATAGTCTCAGAAGGTTTTTTTCAGTCTCTAGTATGTGCAGGGCAGCGGGAAAGAGGAGAAAAAAGGGTCCTTGCACTCAGGAACAGTTGCGCAGGTAGGAAGTGTGGCAGGAAAATTTGCCACAAGCCCCTTGACCCTTTGGTGGTTCTGCTGAAGGCAGAGCAGATGGGCAGAGCCCAGAGCTATGAGGATCCCTGAGAAACTCATCCTTGCATCTCCAAACACTCTCCCAGCCATGAATTGCCATCTGTTTCCTGTTTGTGTGTTGGTGGGTGGATTTTTGGGACTGAGGTGCCTCTTTAGCTGTTTGACTTTCCAGCCTCACAGTGACACTTGGCAGCTAGAGGTGCAGCCTGTCATTGCAGCTGCCTTTAATGGCAGCACTTGTGGTCAGGTTTGCTTTCCACAGTCAAGTGTCCCAAGCCAGCTCCATCACAGGAGATCGATGGGACATGAGCCTGGGGGTGTAGCTGCTGTCCCTTTCCTCTCTGCAAATGCTTTAAAAACATGTGAATGAGCTTCTTAAGTCTAGATCTAAGACTAGCAAAAAAAGAAGAAGTAGCAGATACTGAAGAAAAGCAAGGACTTGTGGAGGAGATTCAGTGGTGGAGAGAAGTAAGAGCATTGCTTTGCTTTGTTTGAGAAGATGGGTCAAGAGTGGGTTTTCCGGCCAGGTGAGATCTCCCTTCTCCTCGCTGTCTATCATTTCTCCCCTGGGATGCCCTACGCAGTCCCTGTAGTCATGGGTGAGAAGAACTTCTGTTCTGGGGTTCTGGAGGATGCCCATGTGCAAAAAACCTGAAATGCAACTGTGATTGCAAAGCAAATTTATGTATTAGTTGCTGTAGCAAATAATACATACTGACCCCATGATTCTTGAAAAGCTGCTGAGCAGGAGAAGCAGATGGAGCATGGTGCTCGGGTGGGAGGGGCAGGAAGGCAGGGCACAATCAGGGCATCCCTTGGACTGAAATGGCATTCATTTTGTCCTTCTCACCCCTCCACCCCAGAACCAGGCCTTATATCTCCTCCTCTGGAGTGGAATTTTTCTAGTTACAATGTCATCTCACACATGGCCGGCATGTAAGATGAGACCACAATGGCTTATGATACCACCTCCATGTTAACACCAGCTCCACTGTGTATTGTTCCTCTTTCACAGGTTAATGTCCCATCGATTGACCAAGACATTGTTTCTCTTAAAGGTCAAGTTCCCACCTCAAGACCTCTCCCAGGGCAAGTTAAACAATAAGGTTTTCTTCATTGTATGTTCCTCATTATCTGGTCAACGTCCACAGCAGCAGACCAAACATGGCAGGGCCTTAGACACAACTTCAATCCCTGACACAACTCCTCACCAAGGAATGGTCTTGGAATGGAAAAGTCTGGGAGAGGGGGATGCACAGGAGCAGATACTTCACAAAGCACCTGCATCTCCTCCAACGGTGTGGAAAGACCAGGCCCCTGTGAGTCAGTCCTGGCAGAGGCTTGCCCACCCAGCTCAGGGTGATGGTGGTTTTTTGCCCCTGCCAGGAAGGTGTCTCAAGCCACTTGTGTCCCCACTTCTGGGGCTGCAAATCTCCTCCCTCAGAAAAGAGTTGAAGAGATATCATAGCTGGCACAAGGGAAAAGTTGGGATGTACTCTTAGGGTGGGTGTCCAACTAGGACTGTGACAATCACATCATGTACAGGTCTGGGAGTTTTGTTACATACCCACTGAAGAAGTTAACTGCATATCCCTTAAAAAAAAAGAAACAAATCAGAAGTATTCTCTTAGAATGGTGCTGTACAACAGTGCTCAACAGGATTATATAAATCAAACTGACCAATTCCATAGCTTCACAGGGATGAAGCAAACTGTGCATTAAGTCCTGGAACTGAAGTCTGCATTAGCTGGTATTGTTACCAATGTCAGTGTCTTTTAAAGCCACCTCTCGATTCCCTTCACAATCAGAAAAAAAAATCAGCCCTTATGTGTGAAATAAGCCTATAAATCTTGAAACACTATTGCATAACCCTATATGGTGACAAAAAGTGTCCTGACTCAAAGATTAAATTCTTTAAAAGGTGTGAGGAAAATATATGTAGTCTGTTTAGCAGTTTACACCACATTTTCAGACATGTCTAAGAACAGATATTTTATTCAAATAGAGGAATGGTTCCAAAAGAGAATGATCAGAGCCGATACATACTGAAAGCAGAAAGACTGGTATGGGAAATACATCAAAACAGAGATACCGAAAGGGAAGAGGCAGTCTGTGAACCAAGAAGTAAAACAGCTGAGATATGCTCCTTCCTAACTACTCAAATGATGACATTTTTTCTGTAAGAAAACAAGATAGTAAAACTGGTAGAATAGTGGAAAGTTAGGAAAACAAGATGACAACTGACAGTACTGCACACTGGGAAAGCACACAGGCATCAAGCCCATCTTTGTACAGCTGCAGTGTTTCAGGCACCATATTTAGTTTTGATGCATTATTATCATTATAGTCACTTAAATTCTGGTAGTACTTGGATACTGTGTCCTAAAATTAAGTATCTTCTGGTATTTTCTCATCACAAAAAAAAGGGGGAATGACTCAGTGATGCCTTTATTTCAATGATGAAGTTTGCCTGAGAAGCTCCTGCCTCCCTGCTTTTCCCACGTTCTTACTCATTGCCATGCAGCTGTCTGGGGGCTTAAGAAATTATCCTGGTTAAGGACCAACCGTTTTTTCCGATCTGAGACACAGATAATTCCAGAAGCAAATCTGTTCTCCCTAGTTGTTTATGTGTTTACACTTTGCCCCATCATTTTAGTGTCTGAATGCCATGTCATTTGACAAGCCTTACATATCTTCCATCTTGTCAGAATTAAGGGATGGAACTCACCAGCCATTACATCTATCATAAGGAAATCAAATAACGGGGGGGGGATAATTCCCAGTTAATGGATAGTCACACAGGATGGCCCATGAGGCACCAACACAATACAAACAATAAATACTAACAAAAATAACACCAGCTCTTACTCATCTTTGCCACAAGAAAAGAGGAAGTGGATTCAAGTGGCTACCCTGTCTGCTTAAAAAAAACAGCTCTCAGGGTTAGGGTACGGTACACATGAACTATAATTTTAGCTACTGCTGAAGATAGTGTTTAGATTATCCAGCTGCCCTACTTCTCTCAATACCCTTCTGTGCTTGCTGCTCCTCTTCCAACACTATTGGTGCTTGTTTGACCAGCTTGATCACAGAGTTAAGCTGACATAAAACCAGCCCTATCAAATAAGTAAGTGAATAGTTTTATCCTTGTTTGGCTTCCTAGACTGACTCATCTCACCACACGACTCCTGCAGTGTGTCCCAGGTTTTGTGCACTGTTCACCCCTCCAAACATGACAGTAGTACCCTATCTCAGACATGAGAAAGCATCAGCATTAGCCAGAATGCATGTGAACCTGCAAGTATTGGTTTAATTTGTTTGGGTTTGCTAGTATTTGATCTGAGGGTAATAACTTTAAGGGCAGCTATGTGATACTGATGAAGTGTTTTGTTTAATTACTTGGCACAGAGCTTCTGAGGACAGACAGGACAGAAACTGAATTCCTGTAAGGCCAGAGAAACATACTCAGCAATTTCTGCATCAAGCCTGTACCTCCTGCTTTTCTGCACTGCTTTTCAACAAACCTCCAATTCTGGAGATGAAGAATCTCTGAGAAACTGTGATTTCCAGTTATTAATTTGCTTTATTGTTAAAAATTCATGCCTTACTTCAAGCCTGAATTAAACTAGTTTTGACTTCCAGCCAGTGGATCTTCTTGTACTGTTGGTCCCTTGACACTGGTGTCTATTCTGTACAACTGTGGAAAAAGCACAAGAAAAAGCACTTTTATAAGCACTGTTATCAGTCTCAAATATTGCTGAGAAGATGTACATTCCCATATATCTTCATACTGTCTCCTTCACCTCTTCCTAAGGTCTCTAGAGAGAGCTGTCAGGGAAGACACCTTAAGTGTACCCATTGAATTTGCTGCTATGCAAAGTTCATGCAGTCACATGATTTTGAATGATTTTGTTTTTCTGAGAACAACACACTCAGCTGCATATGTATTATGTGGGGGTGGGAGGAAGGCTGTAGGGTGGGGTTTAGCCATTATCTGAAGTGCTAGACAGTGGCCACAGATAGACAGGAAACATCAGGCGGTTATGACCACAGGGTAGGAGGGATACCAAGATGTCTGTTCTTGGATGCTCAAATGATCTGTCAACCTCATCAGCAGACTTACAATCTGGGATGATTTTTCTAAGGTTTGACTGGAAGGACCATCTGGCTTTATACCTCTTTTGCAGGTGGAAGGTAATATTCTGTTGGATCATCTGGGCATATGTCATCAAAGCAATTCCCTTACAAGGTCAGGGTTGCTTCACTGCACGTTGAGAACACAGGAAAAATGAAGTCTAGGTTTGCATTGGCATCCATGTAAGCCACCCTGGTTGGTGGTAAAGGCTGCTCCATTACAACCTCATGTATTGTGAGGGCAAAAGTGCATACTTATGGACACCTCCAAGCCTATGAGAGAAGCTTTTTTCTCATAGTAATAAACTTTCATGTGCAAAACCTATCTTCTCAGCCTTAGAACTGCAAAAGATATTTATGACATTCAGTGAGAGAACCCCATAGGAAAACCAGAAAGAAATGCTGTCAAGTGCATTTTTTATAGGTATAGGTATCAATGAGACTTCACAAATTATTTTGCAATGTATATTGAACAGATACTGACTTGGCTCAGTGGGACCATACTATCCCAAAACCTCAGCACCCTCACATACAGGACAAGCCCCTACAGGACAGCAACATTACCCCAACCAGATCTGAGGCTGCATAGTGCATGTGCTGCAACTCTATGAGAATGTATGATAACTAATATAATATCTAATAAAATTTTATTAAATATAATCATAAAGGAATAATCAATGTCCCAAAGTTTCCTAGAAAGGAAAATCCTGGAATAATACCTTTCCTGGCTTTCATATTAGGTACGAATTAGTTATGAAACAACCTTCACCATCTTTAAATAACATTGTGTGCTACACAACATGAGTAGCACACAACATTATTTAAAGTTAGTAATAGTAAGTTAGAAACGCTTAGTAAATTTCTAAGATATTCCCAGAATTTAGTCACATGAGAAAACCAGCTGCCCCATACAGCTGCATGCACGTGTGTTCTCACAGCCAGCCATGCTGAGCCTCCTTTTGTGTGTTGCTCACTAGCAGCAGCAGCTGGGATGACAATCCCTGCAGATGTTAAGACAGTCAGCAAATTTCATGCTCTGAATTTTCCAGCCTATTAACCTCCAGCTGTCTTGGCTCAGTGGGACATTCTACTACGTGAAAACCTCATCACACTCACCAACAGGACAAGCCTTACTGATGGCTGACCAGCAGCATTGTCCCCAAAGAGGTCTGCAGCTGTGCAGTGCACGTGCTGCCACAAGAAAAATGTTCCTCACAGCCCAGTCTCAGCAGGGAAGCTGAGTACTGCCCTCTTCCCTTCCAACTTTGCCCTTTTACAGCAGTGACGGAAATGATTCAATGAAGAAGGGGCTAAGCCCAAATCCAGTTATCTGTTTCCCATGGTGACTTGCATAATCCTTCATCTTTATAGGTACTCTTTATAGTCTTTTAGAGAACAGGGACTGCGTGAGCACTCTGCAAGCCAAAGCCATGGTAGGTATGAACAGTCCATGACAGAACTTAACTGACTACTCCAGGCATGCTGATGACACCCAGACTGCACAGCTGTGAAACACAGTGTGCCAACACTCTGCCAACTGCTCTTTGGTCTGCTTTTACACATTGTACTGGAAAGTCATGCTGTCAACATGCAGTGGACCCTTTGTGAGTGGAGGTCAAATAATGACATTTCTGCATGAAAGAGACCTGGCACAAAGCAAACTTTATCATACTGCTACATTCAAGAGCTGTTCAACTGAAGATTATTGGTTGCTAGAGATTTAACTCTGCTACAGTGTCAGAAAAAGCCCTATCAGCCTTAGAGTCCCTTATACAGATTCCTGATATACTCTGATATACTCTGTAGCATTCTGACTTTCTGGACATTTCTTTTTGTTAACAGGTGTTTCAAACATGTATCATGCAAGTTTTAATATCACAGATGGGGATTTCATAGATGGGGATTTCAGATTTACTGATTACTTTTGTTTCTCTGTTTTGTCTGCTACATTTTCTAAAACTCCCTTCTTTTCCTGATTTAGACAATGCTCCTCCGCAAAATCAAAACATCTCCTTGCTAGGTACACTTCCAAGATTAGCCAGTCCTGCTAACTCCTGATCAGTTTCCTGTCAGACTGCCCATGGACTGCAACAGCATTCAGCATGAATTTGTGAGACACAATGTGCATCTGCAAGAAGTGTTCTATCAATGATACCACTGGCCTTAATATATGCATACTAGTAAGCAAGGTGCCTATTACCTTTCACTAGTAATCATTACTCCTATTTCCATTTTCTTGCTACCATTTTGATCATATCTGACCTAAACTGGAGGCTTTTCAGCGTGGGTTCTTTCCTCTATCGGTTCATTTAAGTGACAATAATAGAATTATGCAGAACTAGTCACAAAATCAGAGGCAGAGCTTCTTATCACCAAGTTTCACTCACATAGCTAAGTACTGAGCAGGAGGGAGTGGATTTTGGCAGGCCAAGGCAAAAAACAAATGGGCTTGTCTTTGTCCTGCATTGTGATAAATCTCCCAGCCATGTAAAAGTGTCATCTCAAGACTGAGAACCTCAGGATGTGAACACTAACTGAAATGTGAGTGTAGAGTATGAATCACTGGGAGCTGAGTCATCAACACAAAGAGGTCTGTAATATTAAAAATGTTTCTCTCTTCCAAAAAGGTCCTACTAAGCAAATACTTTAGTATGAAATACTGATCCTGACTAAGAAAAACCTGATTTGCTTAAAAGCACATTTGAAGCTGAAGTTCACTCACTTGTAAAGTGCACATTCCTAGTGCAGCATAATGGTGCCCTGGTTTACACTCATCTTCCAACTACCACAACAAGTATCAGTCACAGCAAGGATGTTCATCTTAACAAAGAAAAAAAGGAAATTGCTTAATCAATGTAAGACTGGACAAAGCACAATGACGGATGACATGAAGATCAGAGAATGGAGTAGCTGACATTTTTAAGGGTGAATTTTATCTTTGCTTTCTTATATTTCAGCATCTCTAACATCAGCTGCAGGCAGGGACATAGCTACCCTCAGAAAATGACCATCAAAACTGAAGAAAGTCTTTGCTGGTTTGATTTTTTCCCAGCAGAAACAAAGACTCTATGTTCCCCCTGTGATCCTGTGTTCTGTGTAGTCTTTGAGCTACGAGTTGCGTTCTGTGTAATCTTTGAGCTATGAGTTTCCTCTTTGCTTCTGGATGCTTGCCAAAAGAAATTATAAATGGGATTACTTTGTTGCTCAGTCTTGCTCTTATAGCTCTTAGTAAAGTGTTGAAGGTCCCAAAAGACATGTTACATTACACATATTTCAAGGGTGTATCAATCCGTCCCAGAAGAACAGAAGGAACCTTTGGACTCACTTCAGTACCTGTTGTCTTACAGAACAGCTTTAAGAATAAAAAAGACCAAGATTTTTTTCCATTAAGTAAGAGTTAGATAATTGATTATTATAGTGCAAATGAAGTTCAAATGAAAAAAAAAAAAAATAAAACAACAAAATACTTCTTTAAACTTTGTTTGAAACTGTGGTGTTGCCCATTAATTTCAGCTCATGGCACATACTAACAAGGAAATTTCCTTGGCTGAGTCTTGGTGTTAATGAATAACCAAGGCATGCCTCTTAACTTTTACAGCTGAGAGTCTCATTCCTGAAAAGGACACCATAGTTTTGAAATAGTGCCATAAAAAACAGGACACGGGCATGGGATACAGCTTATTGAACAGCCTGAAGTTTTTACATTTTTCTTTCAGCTGAAGTATCAAAGACCTAGCCTTTCTTGTTTACTTCACATTAGATAAACTCATAAAGGCTGTAAACACATCAGAAATCTCTGGTATTTTACCCTGCTTCTCTCTGTTTAATTTATGAAAATACAAATTAAGCATTGTTAAATTTGCATCTCTGTACAGAAATTCTATTTTATACTTTTGCTATTCAAGCAAAAATATTCTCTCCAATAGTAATTCTCTGCTCTTGTCACCCTGCTCAGCAGATGGTAGGGAGATCTGGCTGGACTGAAACTTTAGCTGGTCTTCCTCTTAGGCCATACAACACACATTATGAAAACATTCCCTACTTTTCCACTGTCATGCAAAAGCTATAATCAATGTCATATTAGTTACATGGGAATTCTGACAGTCTCAAAATTTCTGACAGTGAGTGAGACACCAAGAGCATGACATATCAACATTGCAGAAGACAACATGTCAAAGAGTCTTGTAACTATGCCCCTGTCCTCCCTGCAGTACTGATGGAACATGCAATTAGGCTCTGGAAGTGTAACTACATCACCTATGTTACGCAAAACACTTCTTACATGACTGTATCATTCTTTCACCTGTACATTACAAATCATGCAGTGCAAGAAGCCTTCTCATTCAAATAATTGACTAATTTTATAATTTAACATTCTTGTGTGGCATTGCAGCGAAACTACATATGACAAAGGAAATGGATGGACATCAGGAAGTGATGTCAGAATGGGATTACGTGTGACATGCTGTGAGGGTCCAAGCTTCAGTAGTTTTCTGATACTGAGTTTAAGGAAAGGGTGTCTGATTTTTAAGCTTCTTCCTTTATGAACTTGGCTGTTTAGACCTTCCTGAGCAAAAAAAGTGCAGTAGTGTGAGTTATTGTGGACCAAGAAGGCCCAGGACAGGAGTTAGGAGTACTAGCAGGAATCAGAGATGGAGCATACTAACTACAGTTGCTCTCTCCTGCTGACTTCCTGTCAAAACAAAAATGACTCCACTACTCAAATAACAGTTCAGGTGTCTCTAGGTGAGGAAAAGAAATGGGCTTAGACAGTGCTACTGACAACTGAAAGAGGGTAAATAAGAGGACACATGAAGGCACTTAAAACATATCTGTGTAGAAATTCATCTCAGATTGCGGGCACTCCCAGCACAAAAGCTCAGATGACATACATAGCAGGGATTGAATATTCTTGTGAAACAGAAGCAAATGCTGCTTGTCACTGCTGCTTGTCACTGCAAGCACAGTTCAGTGGTATTAGGGACACATGACAAACTCTCTGTCACACAGATATTGCCACATGTGAACTTTTTGCTACTGCTACAGTTTCCAAAGCTGAGTTTCTTCCACCTTTTCCCTAAGTATAGAGTAATTACTACCTATTGGGACAGTTCCTGAATATAAGCTGTTCCAACTACACTAGCAACCCTAAGAATTTGCATCAGCTACCTTTTCCTCTTTTCCATGACTCTAGCTGTTAACATTAAATGTAATGTTTCATCAGGAAACCAGGCAACATCACTTTAACTAATTTCTGTGGTATAAAAAATCTGACCTTATGTACTACAGCCAAGATAAGAAAGAACTCCGGCACACAGCATTAATTACCCTTGGAAGGTCTCACTACACCAAATAATTTGCTCAAATACATTCATAAACTGAAACTTGACTTAAAAACATTTTGCAATAATTACGACACTTTTGATCCATGATCCTGAAAGTATTTAGTGTTGTAATACATTACTCAAAGTCAGCCTTGGATAAGAATAAGAATTGGCATCAGAAGTGAGAAGACAGCACATAACAGATAAGGCAAAGCACATTGAATGTTCTTAGTTTTATCTCTGTTTCTTAGGCAACTAACATCTTCAAAATTACCAGTCCCCGGAGTATATTAGACAGTGTGTGTTAATAAAAGCTTGTGGCTACCATCAGAAACATACATTTTAGAAGAACTGGACCTTTTCCTTAAATCAATCTATCCCTGCTATGAAATACCTACAGATTCTATTTCCTGTGTGATAATTTCTTTTTTTTTTTCCTCTCAAAAAAAAATCAAACCCTTAGGTTTTACAGATCATCATAAAGAGAATGCACTGGTGCTTACAAATATTTACTGAAGACCATAGTTTGGAAAGTATTTTACTCAACAATGCTTATAATGTCAGCAATAAAACACTTTGGTAAACAATGGACAATGGTTTTTCAGTAGTTAATCTTTTATGGCATTTTAATGTCAGTTCAAAACAAAGCTTCCCTCTGTGGTCCATCAGGTGTGGAAGATGAAACCAAACAGATGACTAAAGTCTGGATACCAAGTAAAAATGCCTGGAGACTCACAGATGTTTTGAAATGTGAGATGTAGCTTCCAACATCCAGCCTGGTCTCATGTCTCCTCCAACAGCTACCAATATTCATGGCTTCTGCTGAGGGAATAAATAGATAATACCTGTTGGTATGGCAAAATCTAATGAATGGTGAAAGGGAAAGAAATAGTCTGTCATTATTGGTCCACATGAGGCTTTCTGACCATAATGCTGCCTTTCACCATCGCGAGCTGTTTGAGAGATAGTTAAAAAATTGCAGCAGGAGTAGTATCAGCACAGTCCTAAGGCAGACATCTTGACATCTCCTGAACTCAGATAAATTCTGAGCTTGACTATTATGTCAAAGATTCTGTCTAGTTCGAAAAACTGAGCTCTCCTTGGAGCTACCACTGCTGCTGCAAAGCCTTGAAATATTTAATTGCAGAGCTGTACTCATTCTAGCTCTTAAAAAACATATCTTTCAGAGCTTATTTTTTTAGAGGCCCTTCCCTACACCAGACATCAGTTCCTGAGTGCATTCCAAATACCCATTAGCGTGTTATCTGATGTATTATGTCACAGCTTTGCAAAAAACCTGCATTTGTTTTGGATTATAATGTCCAAGAAGCTGTCAACACCTAACATTCTGGAAGCGTTCAGTGAACAGTTAAGCTTATATAAAAAGAACTCACAACCAGCTGTTAGTCCTCGTGAGATTATGATGTCACTCCTTGCTCACTGCCCACTGTAGTACAGACTGGAACACTTACCTCATATACAAAGAATTTTTCATTGCAGATTCTCACTTCCTTAGAGTCTCCACCTAGGAGTATTTATTCAAGGCCCCCCATTCTAACAATCACAGAGGGCTGCTGATTCCTCTGTCAGAGGGAAAGACCAATTTCATTTTGTTATGTTTTTTCATTATTGTCTGAAGTGCTTGACAGAAAGAGCAAGCCATTCTTCCAGCAGCAGAGATGGAATTAGTCAATGGTCAGACTTGTTCCCCTGCTCTCCCATTTGTAAGTCCCATTTGTAAGCATAGTAGAAACTTCTGAGATAGTATCTGAACTACAGTCCTGTCATTAAGATGGTAGTTAACTGCCTTTCAGAGCTGGAAGATACTACTACTTGTTAAACCTAGCATGCAGAATGTCAACAACTTGGCTTAATTTCAGCTCAGACCAGAAGATGTTGAATCAGACTGTGATAAGAAAGCATCCAGAGGAACTGTCAAAAATCTCAGAAAACCCCCTTTATCCAGGAAAACTGCTCCACCATATTTACAATAGCCAAAAAGTTCAGACAGTTTCTAGGTACACCTGTGCTTCTTTTCACTCTAACACCAGAAATATCTTCCTGTAGATCCTGGATGAAAAAATTACTCTCTCTTTTCTATGATTTAGTGCATATCAATTTCATTCAAGCCATTAAGAACAGGCTACAACAATGTATTCTCCCTGTTCAGGAGACTAACGAAAACTTCACCTCATGGGGTATAATGCTTCCTATCATTGTCAGCATCTCCTTGTTTCTGTTACAGTTTTGTATCCTGATTAATGTAATTTGCCAGGCATAACTGAAGTGCCATTGTGAAAAATTACCAAACAGCAGCCTAAGTCCAGATATGTGGAGACACAAATCATATTACTGTGTATTTACTACAGTTATTCTTCATTTTATGTGCAAAAATGTTCAGCAGAAAAGATCTCCATATTTTAACCCATATGTAAGCCTCACAAGTAAAAAAGCATCATATGTCACTCAAGCAAACAGATTTTTACTAAACTTTTACATTAGAATGCAACACTTGATAAGCTGAGCCTCAAAGATTTGCCTTAGCATTATATTGGCTACCTCAGTCTACAAATACATCACAAATTATTTGACTTAACAAATTATAATTTCAACTGTATTATTCAAAGTTTGTTAGTTTTCTATTCATTAAAAAAAACAGCCACATCAGCAATTAATACTGTGATGGGTGCTGAAGGACTTAGCTTCTCCATGCCCAAATCCCAAGACACTTTGTTCAAGATGACTGCCCAAGTTGTTAGAGAAGTTTTATTCAGCCACAGACCTATCCTGGAGAGAACTATTCAAGCTATTTACAAATACTTACTGAAGTCAAGAGAATAAAAAACTGCAGCTTATCAGCAACCTCATGTCAGTATTTTGAATACCCTGACTGTTGCCATTTTTTATTAAAAATTTCATTAATACCTAAATTTTCACAGTTCTGGATACACAGGAGAAAAACAAATATAGATGCCTCAGATCCATCATCAAATGAGCTCACAGAAAATAACAACCACTACAAATACTTAGTAAGTGCAGAAAATATGCATGAAACAATGCCTGAGAGGCTTAGTTGGTGTAATAAACACACTGAGACTTGCAAAATTGTCTGCAGTAAAGAGAACACGGATTGTACTAACTACCACCCAGTAACACGTGCAGATTTTGTGTTCATCTTTGTTCCTTCTGCAGTTTTCTGTTTGGTTTCCTTGACCTATACAAAATATCTAGTTTCAGACAATTCCTGTTAGATTTGGTATATCACTAAGGACATTGCAGATGTGCCTTGCCTGAGTTTGGACCTCTGTATTTCACAGCATTGTAATTTCACTGTAATTCACAAATTTTATATAACCTCAAAATACAGTCCCTGCTTTCCTCCTGCTGTCTTGGCTGTATGTTGTAGTGAGCTCTTACTAACATACACATAGTATGGTGTCCCCTCTACCTCTTCAGCCACTCTGCTGTCAGCATGTTGCCTCCTTTCTCTTTTCAACCCTTCGTCTTTCCTCTCCCGGCAGCTTGGGTGAAAGATGAGCTGGTTTTCAGAAGGTGTGGATGTCCTATCCCTGGAAGTGTTCAAGGCCAGGTTGGATTGGGCTTTGAGCAACCAGATCTAGTGGAAGTCAGATATGCCCATAGCAGGGGGGTTGGAGTAGAGGATCTTTTAAGGTTGGACTAGAGGATCTTTAAAGGTCACAAACCATTTTTTGACTATGCTGCAGGTATCACGAAGTCCTGCAACATGAATTCTCCACTCACACATCACAGTGGAGCAAGCTCCTATTGAGCTTGCAGAGGAAATGATAAACATATAGAATTTCCCACCAATTATCCAGATGCAGTGATGGCTTGTGTTATTAAGCATTGAGGGCAGGTAGTCTACTGATCGGGACTGAGAGCTGCCGCGTTTAATGGAGGACAGTATTTCAGATTTGTGTCTCTATGTGAGGTGTTGCCCTTAAGCATTATACATTTGCATTATATATTTACATTAGCCAGTATATATTTTGCCATAAACTTGCAAAAGTTTCAGAAGCTGCTTTGAAGACAGCATAGATAGGAACAGCAGCATGACAACAGCAACCCAATGCAGTAAGGAAGACATGGATGTTGAGTTCTTTTTAATGTCAGATGCTCACTGCAGAATGGTGTTTCTAAGCCAGAAGTGTAACCCAGGACTGCTGGGAGTAATCCATCCACCTTTACATTTTGCATATGTCTGAGTTCAGAGAGAGACTTGATGGCTAAGGGAAGAGTAATGCCCCTCCCCAGTCTGAGCAATGAAATACACTGAGCACACCTTCAGGTACTGAAACACAGAGTACCTATATTGACTGCAGGAAGCCTGACACTAAACACCTTGAATTAAACAACGTGTGTGCCTCCCTGGTGATTAAAAACACACATGACCATTGAAAGGTCCAGAATTTTATAAGCCTACCTGTGCAGAATAGAAGGAACTTGCTATTCCTGTTCAGATTTAGACTCAAGTCACCATAATTAACTGTCCCAGGAATTGTTCGATTCATCAAACATTGCTGCAGTTGTCTCAGACAGGTAAATGTAAAGGTATGCTGTGTTTTTCTTTTTACTTCTTCATCGACACAGTTATGACAGAAAAATTACTTTTTTCCCCCTTAGAGAAATGCTAATCTTTTGTCGTCATATTCCTACCAGCAATGCTTAAAATGTCTTATAAAACAACCCATACTGAATAAGCAGTCAGTAGAAATCATAGCAACAATGACTACATTGCATGTTTTTCTAAGTCACTGAAAACACACAAGGTTGGTATGCTTCAGACACCAGAATAAGACATATCATAGTTAAGACTACCCCTTACCATGCTAGAAATCTCTGTGATAAATGAACTAAGAAATGTGAATTGAAAGAATTGCCTTCGTACTTTCTCTCTTAGCAATGAATGCTTCAGCCTGGCTAAGGTTCTGACTGACTGAAAACTTGTTTTCTATCAGACCTCCAAACCAGACAGAAGAGGAAGATCAGCAGAAAGATCTGTTGTATTAGTCACAGCATGTCCTAGCACACAAGCAGTTTGGGACGGTAGTGAGAAATTCTAAAGAAATTTTTATAGCAACTGATATTTTGGCTTTGATATGACTGCAATACTGTCAGATCTTAAAATTAATTTGAGCACTTAAAAGAAGATAGTATTGTACTGAGTTCTTGTAAACTGCTGGTTTGAATGTCTTCTCCCACTATTGTCTGCAGTTTTGATCAGGATGGTCAGATGAGGAGTGCCATGGAGAAAACCCTCTCTCAAACATGGAAATTAAGAGCCCTCACAAAATTGTGACAGCAAGGTTAGCAATGCCCATACAACCTGCCTGAAATGCTGATGTTTCTGCAGCATTTCCAGTGCAGGAATTCTGGGTTTGCATGCCTATGGAGTTGCAAGAAAAGACAAGCCCATAAATTAGGGCTAAGCTCTTTCTAGGGCTATATACAAGTTATTCCTCACTACTCAATGCCTTTCTTTTCTAAGGTTTATAGCATCCTTGCAAGCTGTTACATCAAAAACGGTACCCATGCTGTTGCCATACATCTAAAATGAAACCAGTGGCCCATGAGCCACCCTGAGGAAAGAGAAAAACAATCACAATTTTCACACTTATGTCTTTACGGTAACAATACACACTTCAGAATTGCCCTTCAGCTCTAAGATTTAAATTGATAATACACTCTCAGTAAGTACTATCTCTGTATGGCAGGAGAATTAAATTAAACTTAGATGGAAAAAAGATCTGTGAAGACAGAGCATAAAAATATGTATCACAGGTTCTACGCTTCATAAAACAAGAGATTAAAAGCCAATTAAATAGAAATTAGTGTCAAGGAGAGAGAATGCCCTTATCATCTTCTCAATGACGATAAGGTCATCACTGAACCTTGGAAGAGGCAATACTGATGCTCTTGATGATATCTTGTTTAGTGTTTCATTAGTTAGACTAGTCAACAAACTGAAACATTTCCTTAATAGCCACTCATATCTGCAATTTTTAAAAGTATAATCTGCCCCTCCCCTCTGACTTCACTGAGAAACACTAAAACAAATATAGCTATTTTGCCTTGTACTTTTCAGTGAAACTATGCTCAAATGCTAAGTCTCAGTTAGCCAAAAGGTAGATATTCTGCAAGGTAGTCCTTTATGCTTTCACCAAATTTCTATGGCTAGCATACCTGTGGCAAAGTATTATACTACATTATCCCACCACAGAATGTCTTAGACTAATTTATAAAATGAACAATAACAAAGCTCTAATCTCAAAGATATCACAGAATAAAAACCTCTCGCTCATGTTATTTAAGTTTTTATGTGTCTCCAGGGTTGTCTGTGGCTAGCACATCTTCATAAGGTCACTTTTAAATGGGTTTCCTCCATAACACAAATGGCCCAGGACTGGAGTCACCTTCTAGTATCACTCACTCTGATGGCTACTCTGCTTTGTATAACATAAGGTTTACAAATGCATTTCAAAAAGTATTCTTAATATTAGAATGGTATTACTAATTTACTTGAACTTCCTTCAGGGTTTAGTTGAGGTACATGTGACAGAAGAATTCTTCATACAAAAAAAAAAAAAAGGTAAAAATATTACCTGATACTTCCTTCTCAACAAACAGGATTTGCGAAAACAATGCACATATCTTTAGTGCTGTATGCCAACAACCACATACCATACATACATGTTTTTTCTATGAAGATGGCATGATAATTTGCAGTATTTGGGAACTGTTAAACAAAAAAATTTAAGTTCACAAAGTTTCTGTGGCAGCATAATCATTTAGTCATCACAAACTTCCTTTTTATTTTCCCTTAAAAGTAAGTAAATAAAACAGCAGAGAAAATACATCAAAATTCCATTAAAGCCTTGCACTTTTATTTCTGGGGCTATCACTAAAGCCAATTCCCCTTGTGAGATTTTTCCATTCTGACAAACGTGCTTTTTCTTTGGGCTGATACAAAGACCCCTTGCATGGAGATACCTGGAGATCTAAAACCCTCCTTTTCCAGTCCCTATGGGATTTTTCTGCCTACACTTCGCTCTTGCAAGAGGAAGCCATTCACACACCTAGACGTGTGACAATGACAGCCCCTAGTGGAGCTCAATTATATCCACAGCAGCCTTTCACAAAACCTCTTCCACAACCACTGCTAGATTTGCAATACATGGATGTGCATTTTTCTACAAACGTTGATGAATGAATATGGCCATGTTTCTTCATTTTTCATGCACTCCAGCTAGAAATTAGCTATGTGCCCTGTTTCACCAAGTTTTTTTTTTTCTCTCACCACCATTTCTAGACTTAGCAATTATATTTTCCAGTTACTTTTTTTCTGAAATGAAAGTCAGCATAAGGTTTTATTACTTTTATCATTACGGTAATTCACATGTGGAAAAAAAAATCTATGTGTTCTTTGCTCTCACTCGAAGTGGCATGGCTTTACTTACCGGCAGACACTTACTCGGATGCTCTGAGATAGCTTCTAGATAACTGAAGGGGAATTAGAGCCTTTGACAGCAGGTGCAGCTCTTGCCTGGTCTTGGAAGGCTCCATTTCTCATCCAGCTGAGTCTCCCTGCCCTGCTCTGGTGGTAGGACACACACTGTCTTCCAGAGACTCGTGGTCTTCTCCTTGAGTCTGTCCCCCAAGAAGAGAGCTCAGCAAGCTTGTGTCTGCAGTAGGGTTTGCTCCCAGGGAAAAGGGGTCAGAGTTGGGCAGGTGGAGAAGGGGCTGTAGATGGATTGCTTGTACAGGGCCAGGAGGAGATGGTCTCTCCAGTACTTCACCTCCCTGAGAGCATTCCTGTGTCCCTACAGGCTACCACATGTGGAGCACATCTCCAGGCTGCATCAGGCTTTTGGGCAGGGCTGCTCCACATCCAGGCTCATGTAGCACAGCTGGAGAGCCAGGTGAGCCCCATCACCTGCTGAGTGGGGCATCACAGGTAAACAAGGGGGAGGAGAAGGAGCCATGTCTGCCTTAAATAGCACCAGGGTGGCAGGGCAGAGAGGAGAGATATCAGTGTCTAGAGTTGTCTGCAGTATCCAAGTGCTGCTGTGGAAATTCTGATCCTGGGGCAGCACAAGGACCTTCTTTTGGGTGTTAGGTAGGTTCAGACAGTGGAGCTGGAGTGGACACAGCAAAGGCAGTTCCTGGAGCTTCTCCACCAGCGACACCAGCAGGACCTGGATCTCTTCATGCACACCCATAGGTAGCATGCCTTGGCCTGTGCTCCTCTCTTCTGTAAGGTCCTTGCCTACACATCTGTTCATTTTCTCCGGGGTGGGAGTGCTGGGGTGCTTCCCCAGCTCATCCTTGGGGTAGGCAGGCATAGAAGCAACATCAATGTTGCCCCACTGGGGGCAGAGAACAGCCCCACAGGTAAGCCAGGGTCCCACTCTCAGTGGAGTAGGAGGAGCCAGTCCCACTGCCAGAATGTCCCCAGAGTGCTGGGTATGGCCATGAAAGCAACACTTTTTTCCTGCTGTGACCTCTTGGATAGGAGCCAGATGAAGGTGGTGGAGGACACTGATGGGCAGCAGGAGATAGGGCTGTGGGGGGAGAAGGAGCAGCTGGCAGCTCAACCCCTATTGCAGAGACAGGATGCAGCACCCTAGGAGCAGGATGCCTTGCTGTTTAAAGGTACATTTCATCAAAATGGGATTCATTCCAATGGGATCTACAGATATTGCCCCTGAGACATTAGACAAGTATAGTCACAGTGTAGACTCTCAGCTCTGCTAATGAATTCATTGGAAAAAGTCAGTCCAGCTGAGTCTGGCAAGGTTGTCTCCCCTTCACAAAAGTGTCTTGGGAATGAGCAGAGGGTGGTGATCACAAACACATGCAGTTTTCCATGCATGTGGTTTGGACAGAGAGGGCATTATCCCACCTCATGCCGATACCATCTTGCTACTGCCTCTTCCAGAGCAGAGGGACATGGAGGAGGAATGGAGCTGATTCCAGGAGGTGATTGCAAAACTAAGGCTGAGCAAGCAGATTCAGCTGCTGGAGCAGGTGACCCCATGCTATGTTGTCTGCCCGGGTCAGCTCTCCTGTGTGGGTATGTGGCATGTGTCTTGCCCTCTGGAGGTTCCCTGGCCTGGAGCCTGTGAATGGCATCTGTCACTCCTCTGTGTCCAAACCCAGGAGCACTGAAGGGTAGTGGTGGAGCAAGCCAAAGCAGAATCGCAGCAGCACTCATTGGAGGAGCACTGACCATTCATGACACAGCAGCTTTCCACGAAAGTAAGAAGAGCTGGAGAGGGCAAAGGGGAGGTGGGGCAGATGTGCTTTTTGTATGTGCTGAGAGTCTGAGCCAGTGGTATATGGTGAAGGAAAGAGCTGAGTGCTGGGCTGCAGACACCTTCAATCTGCCCTCTTCCTCCTTCATCCCACACCCTTGCATGGGGAACTGCAATCCAACACGCCCTCTGGCACACAAGTGACAAAGGCTGCTGTGTACATGAATATGTGTCCTTGTTCTCAAGGAAGCAGAGCTCTCCACACAGGGTGCTGGTCAGGTGCCATGGGCTGGAACCAGCCTCTTGATGTTGCTTGGGATTTAGTGACAGTGATGGTGTAAGGAGAAAAAGCCTACAGAAGATGGACTTAGGGCATCCTCCTTGCTTCTCCTGCAATGCTGTCTAGAGTGCTTTGATGGAGGAGCACAAGACAATGGTGCAGAAGTTCTTGGAGGAGTGAGGGAAGCTGGTGGTCACACGAGCTGAATTTCACACCCAGAAGTGGCTGCCAAAGGAGTTCCTGTGGCATGAGATGGAACAATCTCAGCAGATGGGCTCCAACATGATGAGATTCCACTGCAGTGGAGCCCCTTCCTGTGGCCTCCAGCACAGCCTGGCAGGCTCAGGGATGGATCCTGCACACAGGGGAGACATTCACCACTGCCTTCATATATTTAGGACAGAGGCATCACTCGGGATGGTGAGAACCAAGCTGTTCCAGGCACGGCCTCCACCAGCCTGTCTTAGGTGTCTCCTGTGCCTGTGAAGAGTTTGGGCAGCCAGAGCTGGCAAAGATGCCTCTATTTTAACCCTAGCAAGGGGAAACCCGAGGTGGGCTAAGCTCTCTATGCCTTGGGAATGTGTCCAAAATCAGTTCTATTCCTGCCTGGGACTGCCCAGAGGGGATATGTGACACAGACATTGCAGCAGAGCTGCCTTTTAAAGGGCTACCAGGGTGGAAAATAACCATTCAGGCTGACTTTTTGACAAACTGTCAAGCCTTGAGCTTGTTTTAGGGTGTGGAACATGGTGAGAGGCTCCATCCTTTCTGTGAAGGAGTGTGTGTGTGTCTGTACAATTGTAGCTCTGCCAGCCTCGGCCCCCCATCCACGGGTGGACGGATGAGAGCACTGTTCACGTACCTGGTGGTGTTGCTCTGCACCCCAAACTGGCCCATGTGAGAAGTTCAGCAGGAGCAGATCTCCTTCATGACTTGGGAAGAGGTAAGTGAGACAGTGTCCAAGACAGGGCAGGTAATGCATTGGTTTCCCCCATGCCCATCTTAGGAGCAGGCAGGGCTGAAGTTGTGGGGCTGCGAGCTGAGAGCCAATGAGGAGTAGCTGGAGATGGACAGGGATCAGATGGATGAGTCCTGGCACGAGCTGATGAAGTAGAAGGAGGTGAACAGGGCATCTAGCAGTGGGAGGAGGACATACAGAGCATGACTGAGGCAAGCAGAGCATCTGCTCTACAATTCACACATGTACTGAGACTATGAGCATACCTGGGGCTTCACACCCCTCCTGAAGTTGTGAATACTAATCCTGACCCTGAAGGGAAATAAGGGGATGCAGAAATGTGCCCCACCACCGGACAGCAAGAGTCCCTGTCCCCTGCCTCACCAGCCACTCTGTCTTGCAGCGCTTATCCCAGGAAGGGGAGCAAGCCCTGCAGGAAGCATGTGGGATGGAGTCTGAACACCAGGAAGGCTGCAGGCCATGCAGTGGCAGTGTAGGAACTGAGGTGGCTCGAAGAGCATCTGCACCAGGCAAATACCCCCTCACCTTTCCTCTTCAGCCTGGGGCCTCTGTGCCAAGGGCCTGAACCTTTGCCAACAGCTACTCTTTCTCCTGGGGATGGGGTAGGATCATGTAAGCATAGGTAAAACATGAACTTCTCTATATTCCAACTGGAGAGGATCACTTCTGAAGTATTGTAATTGCAAGTTTGTGGGTTTTGTATTGTGCCTACTTGGCCTAACAATTCATCTCCTAATTCATAGAGAGCAAAATAGAAATATATTATAAATATATAAGTACCAAGAAAACGATAAATTACTGGCTTTTGCAATTTTCATGGGAGCAACTGTCTAGGAAATACTGGCCATATGCCTGTGACTGAGCTAAACCCATCCTCACAGTTAAAAAAATTAAAAATAATTTCACAGCGGTAAAGAAAGCATCTGTCATATGCTTTTTACTTAACTTTTTCACTCACTGGAATGTACAAATACTGATGGAATTCTGTCGGTGCCCGGCCTCAATCG
>VXAD01001122.1:0-92771 GCA_013399195.1 Dicrurus megarhynchus
GGGGGAAGGCAGTATCTTGCTGCCTTCCTCTGTGTGTAAAAAAAAATGTCCACTAACGTGCAAATCCTGACAGTCACTGGGACAAAACTAAATACTAAGGTTCTGTCACTAAACCAAGTACCGGTAGACCTTCTTGGTTTAATTATACTTTGTACATGGTGTGGGCAAGACTGTGCCTCAGTTTCTCAGTTGTTAAATAGAAAAGTATCTTCAGAGCTTTTATGAGAACAAGCACATGCTTGAGATTATGAGGGACTCTGATACTATGGTGATTCAGGATATACTCAAGCACGGAAAACGGCCAAGTACACACCATGGAAACTAAATGAAAAGCTTAAAGTTTTCAGGACAAGGAATTTAACCTGAAATTTTACCCACTTTTTCACCATCTATATTCTCCCTTTGATTTATTTGTAGCAATAAAGAATGCAGAAGTAATACCGGAAAGCAGAAAAAAGTCAAATAAGGCATGTACTGGATCTCTTCTTTGTGCTCACATCTAATACACAATACTCATTAGGATACAACTCCTGCCAGTAAGTGTGTTCTGAGCAGACAGATATTAGCAGAATTTGTGAATGTGTATTAAAGTACAGGAGACTATACCTAAATGGCCACCCCATTCCAGCCGGCTGAATCCTTTTCACCTGTCATTGGAAGGATTCGTACATACTTCTGCTTAATTCTCTCTGAAAATCCACAAGGGTTACCCCCAGCAAGTATTACAATTACACCATATAGATACACAGAATAAAAACTAAGTATAGCAAACTGCTTGTACCACTTGCAAGACTAACTGGATAACTAAGGGTCTCTTCTACCAAAAAGTGCTCACACTTAAAGAAACATCATACTTTGTCAAGAAAATGTCTCTGTATGACATTTTAGGCACCTCTAGCATCTCCATTAACCCAGTAAGCCTTTTTATTCAAATACAGGAGTTTCCTGTACAGCCGTTATTACGCATTTCCACCTTAGAAAGGCAGTGCTGGACTGGTACAGTCCAGGGACTGCAGACCCTCACCCTCCCACAAATGAACTGTTGAGGGCAGAACCGGACATTTCTGCAAAACACATAGTTCTTTAACTCTCCACCAACTCAATCGCAAAGTTCCAGCCGTATACCTTGAGTTTTGCCTCCTATGCCCATAGATCTGCTGCCCGCACTCTGTCGGGCACATGGATTTCTTTTCCGTGCCAGTGTCCGACCAGGGGACAGGCGTGCCAACGGGGCGGGCTGAGGGTGGCCTGCGCGCCCGGCACCTTGGCACGGCCGAGGAGCTGCCGGGGCCCCGTCGCGCCCGCCGCCATTTACCTGGAGCAGGTGGTGGGCCGCCAGGTAGCCCAGGCGCGGGCCTCCCCGCACGCCGGGCGGCAGCCGCCCCGTGCCGTAGCCGTGCCAGGCCACGACGTAGGGGTTGTCCATGGTCAGCCAGTAGCGCACCTGCCCGCCGAAGTGCCGGAAGCACAGCTCGGCGTAGTCGCGGAAGAGTTGGGGCAGGATGGGGCTGGCCCAGCCGCCGAAGGCGTCCTGCAGGGCCTGCGGTAGGTCCCAGTGGTAGAGGGTGACGACGGGCTCGACGCCCATCTCCCGCAGGCGGGCCAGCAGCCGCCCGTAGTGCGCCAGCCCGGCGGGGTTGGGCGGCGCCGTCCCGTTGGGCAGCAGCCGGGCCCAGGACAGCGAGAAGCGGTAGTGCGAGACCCCCAGGCGCCGCAGCCCCTCGACGTCGCGGAACAGGTTGTTGTAGCTGTCGCTGGCCACGTCGCCGCCCACGGGCCCCGGCGGGGTGGGCCCCGGCGGCGTGGCCGGGCGGTGGGCGAAGGTGTCCCAGACGGACGCGCCCTTGCCGCCCTGGCGCCAGCCGCCCTCCGTCTGGTAAGCGGCGCTGCCCGCGCCCCAGAGGAAGCCGTCGGGGAAGGTGTCGTGGAGGAAGAGCTGGTCCTGCGGGTAGGGCAGCCGGGCAAAGCGGGACCAGGTGCCCGCGCCCTGCCCCGGCGCCGCCAGCCCCAGCCGCCCCAGCAGCAGCAGCGACAGCAGCAAGGCGGCGAGAGCCATGCTCCCGGCGGGGCTCCGCGACGGCGGCTCCCGGCTCCCAGTTCCAGGCCGCCCCATTTTATCTCACCTCGCGCCCCCCCTCTCCCGCCTCGGTGGGCACGGCCATTAATAATTACCTCGGAGCTGCCGCCTGCATCCATCCCGGCCGGTTCCATCGGGGAGAGCTGCCGCGGGGGGCGGGAGCCAGGGCGTGAGACGGGGCGGGCGGGGAGGAGATGGGGGAAAGCGGGGCGTGGGCTCCTCGGGGAGAGGCGGCCCCTCTCGCCCCCTCAGGGAGCCCGTGTGTACTCCCACGGCCCCCCGAGGGCGGAGATCCCGGTCCCGGGCTGCAGGTGGGGTCCCGCAGCCCTTCGCCCGTCCCACCGGGCGGTCGCATCTCGTTGCGACTCCGGTGCCCCCTCGGAAGCGGGGCTCTCGCCGCTGCCCTGCGCCCTTTTCTCCCTTTAGAAGAGCCCGCGGAGAGATTCGACGGCCGGACCCGTCCCCTCCGAGGGGCTGAGCGTAGCCCTCTCCCGTCCCCCGCTGCAATGCCGCCGTCGGGGAGTCCGTGGGGCAGCGGCCCCTGCGCCGGACCGAGAGGGGAGAGCGATCGCGGGGCCGAGGGGGAAGGGCGAGGAAATAAAAACGCTTTTCCCTTCACTCAGTGTTTCCGTCGTGCTACTTTAGCAAGACACATCGCACCTGCGATCTCTCATGTAGCAGCAGCAGTTGCAGAGAAACTCCTTCTCCAAGGACATAATACACTCACTCCTCCTCGCCCGCTCTCCGGGAACTCATGGGGTGTCACCTCCCAGTAACAACAGTTTTCTTTCCTGGAGTAGGAAGTTGGTATATTTAGTTGCTTGCTGCACACAAAACAAGTTCTAGTTAGAAATGCCTCACGGATCTTTACGGAGATGAAACAAATCGAGCTAAGTTAGATTACTGACTTACATTTTCTAACTGAGCAGGCATGAGGCATAGACGGCTCTTTAAAGGCACGTCTCAAACTGGCCTTTGTGTCTCCCTTGGACGGAACAATTCAACCAAGACTGCGAAGCAAGAAACAGCCCAACACATTGCAGAACCTGGTATTCAGTGGTGTGAACTCTTAACAGGATTTGGGACACCTAAGAATAAAATACATCTGCTAGACAGGCTGTTAGGCACAGAGAGATGTTCCCAGGAGATAAGGCTGTTGTTTAACTACAGAATGAAGGCATTTAGATAATTTCATTTTATTTTTAGAAAATAAACGCCCTTGGGGGAAAATTACAGATAATCACTAATAATGAGTCAATGGATTTAAATGCCAGTTGTGAATTTCCTTTTGTGCACAGGATGGGCTCTCACCTCTCCCAAATGCAGGCAGGGAATTTGCCATGCCTGTTTCTAGAACTTCCAACTTCCACCTTTTCTGCACTGATCCAGATCAGTTTTGGGGATTGATTTGTGCTGTTTTTAAAGAGACCAAAGATGTAGGGGACAGGATTGGAGTTAGTCTTCCACTGTTGGCAATTAATTAATTGCCGTGTTAAGGGGATGGAGGTCTGAACAGTCAAGGGGACCATTGACAGCCCTTCCCTAAGGGAGGACGTTTGTAGGGCAGGAACAGGAGGTGGCAGGCCCAGAACCAAGGCTGGACATTGGCTTCCAGGAGTGAGTTTGGATACAGTCTGACAAGGTGCTGAATTCAATTACAGCCTGAGTAAATGACGACTTCAGGTACAACAACAGAAAAAGGTGTTGGCATCACCTGCTACTTGCTTGCAGAAACTGGAGATTAATTGTTAAGTGCACTGGGGCATTGCTGCAATTGTCCCTGTGCAAGGAGTGGAGAGCCAGGCTCCTGTTCAGCTGCAGACCTGACTTCAAGGGAAGTGTAATGTCTTCAGTGGATCTCGCTAACAAACTATTTTAAAAGTTGGTATGTGCAGGCCTGTCTCAGAAACACTGCCACCTAAAACAGAGTATTAGTGATGGTAAGTATATTGCTAATATTTAAGGAAAAAAATTCATTAAGTATATAGGAACACAAGAGATTTTGAAATACATCATGGTACATTCTCTTTTCATGTGTTAATTATTAACTAAAACCTAGATCAATCCTATTTGTACTTGGGCAGCACCAATAAGGAGACACTAAACTGAAGCTCCTTGGAACTAGGAACTTGTTTCTTCCAGAGCCTGTCAACATTCAAGGAAAAGCAATGGCCTCGTGGTGTTACTCTAAGTAACACCAGACTAGACAAGATCTTTGTCAGGGCTACGTTATCCAAAAACTGTCCAGGAACTCTACAGTGACTGCACTCCTGAAGCAAGAAGCCCATTTTTGTGGGACAAAATCTGACCATAAGTTGGTGGCACAAAGCCATCACTTCAGCTGTCACTTTACCTGCATGTCTGTCAGTTGTAAACTTTATCCTTTTTTTGTGTGTGTGTGTAAATGACAGAAAATGTGCAATGTGGCCTCCAGTTCCATGTGTTGTTTTTGTTTTCTTTCTTAGCTTGTTTTCATGTCTTAGGACAACACAATCACCAACTGCTCTGAGCCAATATATTTTTTTTCCTAGCAGACAGCCTAACAAACTCTGTGCAATATTAACCATGCAGAAAGGTCAGCCAAGCACTTGCAGACATGCAGGTCTCCCTCGTTGCTCCTTGAGTTCAAAGTGTGGCTCCACTGTGTCTGTGTTGCTGAGCAAGCACACTTTCAATTCTGCCCCAGGTAAGCAGATCAGGATTTGACTTTCAGCCTCTTTGTATTGGTGATTACTGAATGTTCAACTTTTGACAATATGTATAATGTATAGTACCGTGTCATTATAATCTTCCTTCAGGCTGTGCTGAGATTTTCTTTGCTAGGTATGGAGTCAGTGCATGCAATCAAACTCGACAGTGTTCTGACTGAGCACTTCTGTTTATATCCCAAAGAGGCTGAATCTTCTGGGATACTTAATTTTAGGTAAAATAGCTCCATTACTGCTTTAGATTCATTTAACAGCTTTCCCTGAGGTAATATCATGCTTCAATGCAGCAAACCCCTTTATCATTTTAAGATCTCCAGAGAAGAGCTAGAAGCTGCATACCAGTAGCGGCTGTGGTGGAACAAGTGATCTCAGTGCCTAAAACCACCATCTCCTGTTTTAATGTCCCTTCTCTGTTCACAAACATCCTTCCAAACGCATGCAGCCATACAGCCAGTTGAAAATAGCCTTGTGTAATAGATTTGCAGTCTCAGCATTTCATCTCAAGCCACAAAAGTATTTGCTAACACTTGGAAAAACTGCTTAAAAACTCAGCACCTAATTTAGACTTGAATGTTTTCTTTGCCCATCACTGTGCACATAACAGCACTACTTTTTTCTGTCTGTTAAATGCAAACTGCTAAGCTGTCAAATTTTACTTTCACTTCCTCATCAATAGCTGTTTCCAGTGAAAAGATGTCTAACAGCATTCTAGATTTACCTTCTTCATCCCTGCCAGAACACCACAGACTACGAGGCAAATAAGCTTTCTCAGTTTTCTGAGAGAAGTTGCAAATGCAGTTTTCTTGAAAAAATGCAGCCTTCCATACCTGTTCCTTCTTTCTCACATGATCACACTACTTACGTGCATTCACTGTACATTCAGAATTACTATAGAGACAGCTAGTGACTGATTGTGTTGAAATTAGAAACAGGGTGTTGTCAGGTTCAAAATACACCTGCTGATGTAATAAATGCAGTGCTGTGGAATGCTTGGGAAGATGTTGAATCCTCCTCTCTCTTATCTGCAAGTACCAAGTCACTCTCATTTCCACTTTTTTCCAATGGCTTATTCTGAATCATGGGCACTCTAGTCATCTCCTGTTTCAAATTCTTTTTTTCCCATAAAGAGCTCTGAATTAGTACTCTTTTATTGTGTGGCAGGATCTAGTGTGAGATGGAAAATTAGAAACCTAAACTTTCTTCTTTACAGTTTTGAAACCATGTCTCCAAGAAGTGGGCAAAACCTGAACATCACTTTGTAGCAAAAGTGGGATTTCAAGTACTTCTACCCTTCTTACTTTTCATGATAACAGGGAGTAAATTCAAGGCAAGCCTAGAAATTTATGTTTTATTCACTTGGGGCACTGATGGCAATCCCATTGTAACCTGGGAGGTGACATGTGATGCCTGGATGCTTCCTCATGCCTGTGTAGCAGGAGCTGCAAAGCCTTTCAAGTCTTGCAAACCATCCATCAGGAGAGCCCATTTCAAATCCTGAATCGTAAAAAGTGATGGGAAAGGGAAGAAATGTGAAACACCCATCTTGGAATGCCATTTGGAAATCACATCTTGGAAATGCTATCTCTTAATTCTGGGAAACCAAAAACACCTCCCATTGTGCAGACAATAAGATGACAGTTTGTAGATGATCTTCCTGTCCTCAAAAGTGCCTTCTGAATTGGTGAAAGAGGGAATGGGCAAAGACATGAGAAAAGATGTTGCCTCTCTCCTAAGAAGGGGGATAGTGGATACAGTGGATACATAGTGGAAGGTGGATATGGCCTCACTCTTCCAGTCCAGGGCAGGAGACATGGACTTGTCTGGCAAGAGGAGTTCATAGGTGAGGGAGAAGAGAAAGGACAGAAGAGTGCTCTTTGCCAACTCCAGCCATACAGCTCATGAGCCACAGGCTTCAGTTGGTTTTCAGACAGGAATGAAACCCTGACTGCAGTGGCTGAAGAAATGGATGCATTTCCATAGGGTCTGCTGAGCCTGTGTGAACAAGTGACAGTGGGTGTCCAGGGAAATTACAGGCCAAACAGGGAGTTTCCTAATGCATTTTGGATAGGGTAGAAAATCCTGGAAAGCAGAATGACTGGATCACTCACAGGAGTGAAATATATTTAACAATTTAGGTGAGATCTGGAGAGACTGGATTTCAACCCTAAGAGCTGCACACCTGTGAAAATTCCAGTCTGTGGACTCTGATGTAGTGTAAAAAGGACCAGAAAGATAATTTCATTCTTCTCACTCCTGTTTTAATTTCTATTTGTGATACACTGTTATCATTTTGGAACTAATTTAATTCAGACTCCACAGGATGGCCCAAAAACTTGAGTCCTGTGTCTTAGTCTAGAGCTGACAGCACTCTGGAGATGTGTACAGTGACTTTTCATATACAGTCATCCTATCTCTTCAGTTCAGGCACAGCTGAAGCATTTCCCTTCACTCTTTGAATTTGTACTATTTTAAAACTTCTGCCAAAATGCCACATCTTCTATGAAAAGAAAGATCCACAGGGACTTAAATGAAGAAATAAAAAGCACTGCTATTAAAAAATGAAAATGCAGTGCTGAGTTTTACGTACATGAAAGTTGAAAATTCTATGCATTAAATTCAGTGAGGGAAGAATATGCTGCAAAATTGCTTCTATCATCATATCTTTAGATCATTTTCTGTAGGTAAATTGATAAGAATTACTCCTGTACTTGCTAAGTCTGTATTTCAATAAACATTTGAATGACAACTTAGTTCAGATACTTATTTCTTGTTGGTTTCAGCTCATGAAAATATTGGTCTCATTTACTACAAGGCAAAGACTGGCTCACGAAGAAATAGGATTGGTTTAAAACAACTACTGTAGTGTGATAATTCTTTGTAAGATTTTCTGCCTAAATGACTCTTTTGCAGTTAAGAGTTATATGACATTAAACTGAACTGAGATGAAACTTTGTAAACTAGTAATTTAAAGTATATTGCACTAAGCTGCTGCATCACTAAATGTACAGGCAACACTGGCTGCAAATGCATAAACATTTTTCAGGGCTACAGTTATATGATGTTCTTTAATAAACACAACTATTATGTTATACAAAATCAATTTCCACTGAAGAGCAAAAACTTAGTTTCAGTTCCATGTGAAGAGTGTGGTACTGAAATGTGATTTATAGTCAACTGAGAAGTCGTTTAGTCTTTTAGTGCTGCTTCGTACTAACATAAACATACTTGGGAGCCATGTCCAGTTACTCTACCAAGGCTTTACTCCCATGTTTCCAAGACTGGCCCAAAACCACCCGGAAGTCAAGACATTTATTACCAAAACATTAAGTATGCACAGTTACACAGGGTCTGCCTCTTCAAATGTGGTTGAGGAGTTGAACCAGATTAGGCCAACCAGGACAGAGTATGCTGCAACAGTCCAGACTTGAAAAGTAGACCCTTCTCGTAAAAGAAAAGAAAAACACCTTGACAATTATTGCAATGAGTTTCACCTCTGAGATATGAAAGCATAGATACATGGCCAGTAGCCATTTTGCATTAAGCATTTCTTCACAGCTGCTACCCAATGCACTACTTCAATAACTGAAGGTCTGATAATTTCCATAGTAAGTAGGCTTGCAGCAATGAAATTTAAAGTTTGTTCCTGGGCAGCCAAGTGATGAGAAGTTTGTGGTCAGTTCATCACACATTGTCTCTGCTGCTCCTTCCTCCTCAGGGAGAGGACTCTTCATGTGCTTTCCCTAATCCAGCGTGGGGTCCCATGGGAGTCAGTCCTCCATGAACTTCTCTGATGTGAATCCTTCCCATGGGCTGTATTTCTTCATGAGCTGATCCAACGTGGGTCCCTTCCATGGGATGCAATCCTCCAGGAAAAGGTTGCTCCACTATGGGTCTCCTGTGGGGTCCTGCCAGGAAACTTGCTCTGGATGGGCTCCTCCATGGGCTGCAGGTGGATCTCTACTTTCCCATGAACCTCCATGGGCTGCAGGAGCACAGCTGGCCTTCCGCATGGTCTTCACCATAAGCTGCTGGAGAATTTCAGCTCCAGTGCCTGGAGAACATCCTTCCTCTCCTTCTCCACTGACCCTGGTGTCTCAACAGAGAAGGCTGTTCCTCTCACATATTCTTACTTCTCTCTCCAGCTGCAATTGCTCCTCCATAGTAACTTTTCTCCTTCTTAAATCTGTCATCCCTGGAGCTCTACATCCATCACTGAAGGGCTTGGCTTGGCCAGTGCCAGGTCCATCTTGGAGCCATCTGCATTTGCTCTGTTGAACACATGGGAAGCTTCTGATAGTTTTCACAGAAACCACCCCTGCTACCAAAACCTTGCCATGAAAACACAATGCTTTGGTAATTCCACATTTATGTCCTGGGGGCCTCAGGGCATCTCAAAAGATGCCTGTGTTCAGGTAACTGAATTCAGCCCTTGACATTTCAAGGCAATCTAAGAAATGTAATATGCGTAGCCTAGAAAGTGATTCAGCTCAGCCTAAAGTAAGCACCAAGGAGATTCACCTGCCCAAACATGTATGCCTGGTCCCATCTCCAGCAACCAGCCCATGGTGTCTGGCACATCCACATTGGAGTTGCCAATATTGCACAGAGGGCTCATTTCATCTGCCTGCCTATGGCTGAAATGACTTCTGGCCAAGTATCCCACCCGTCTTCCACTTAATATTACAAAACAAAAGAAGTCACACGTAGATCTTGTGTTATATCCATCAGCTTTGAATAGACAAGATGGTGACTCTATGGCATGACACAATGGTTGTCGAACAACACCATCTACCCTCCTTTGGTCAGCGAAATGTGGGAGATTCATGTCCGCCCATAATGGCCCCTGGAAGTCAAGCAGAATACCCTCATACAT
Organism: Dicrurus megarhynchus; assembly: GCA_013399195.1. NCBI lineage: Eukaryota > Metazoa > Chordata > Aves > Passeriformes > Dicruridae > Dicrurus > Dicrurus megarhynchus. The sequence continues at coordinate 9,659 of VXAD01001122.1, forward strand.
TCAGAATGGTACCCAATGTCATGTGTAAGGATGGGAATCAACCATAGTGGTTATTTGCCTCTCCAATTACACAATCTGCTGTTGCCAGACCTCTGTGAATTCTGCATCATTAAGCTCTTTTTGAAGGTATGTGGGTATCTGAATCTCAAACAGTCTCACTCTACTGGTACTTTGAGAGAAATTTTTATCTTAACACCATTAATAGTATTCCTATACATCATACATCTACTTCAATCATTAATATATGGCTTGCTTTAACCTCGTCTGAAATCTGAGGAGGTCTATTCTTTGGAGCAATAAGATGTCCATCTATTCCTTAGAATGAAATTAGCAAAAGGATAACATTTAACAGTATCAGGATCTTAATATTTCTTCCTGAGCAGGAGCCAGTCTGTTTAGGTTATTGTCCCCCTTAAGTGGGGGACTTACAACCCCTTCTTTAGACCAAACCATCAACAGCAAAACAGGAAGGCATGTGTGCTACCACTGCCTTCAGTTCTCTGAGAATAGGTGTTTGTGAGACTGTTTTGAATATTCTCAAGGTCAGTGATTATATTTCCACCAGCCTCTCTGATTAACCCCTAGAGTGCATATCTGCTGCAAATCAAAGAAGGATGAGCAATCTAATAAGGAGGGACGAGCCATGCCACAATTATAATGTGGGTAGCTGAAGGCAGTAGTAACAAAAATGCCACAGTGATAAAGTAGCACATGTTGGCACATCAGTGTTTCAGGCCTCCTCATGCATCAGTTAACTTCAGAAAATATTACTATCTGAGAGATTCTGAAGAAAAAAGTGTTTGGTATTTCTGCTTATTGGCTGTGAGGAAAATCCCAAATTGTGGCCGAAGGAGGTATTGATTAAACTTTGATATATGTATATTTGAGCTACATGTAAGGAAGTTAAGCAGTCTTATTCTCTAAAATTGTTGGGCCCCTAGGAAGCTTATCTACTGTTTGGAGCTGCATCTAAGCATTTTCCAAGTGTAAATCTTTGATTTACAATGTTCTTTCACATGTGCACAGAATGTAACCCAGGCAAAAATTCAGCTTGAAAAAAATTCAGCTTTGCATCCCCTGTAACTATGTTCAAATGCATTCATTGCTGGAAGAGTGTTCCCCCTTACCAATATGGTGCATGTATTCTTCATCAACGGCATTTTTTGTTTTTAAATTGCAAAAAGATTTCCTTGTAGCAAAAAATCTTTCATAGATACACAGTAAGGCAATCCACCCACAGAGAGAAAAGCAGACCCCTGCCATTGTGACACGTGCTTCATAGGAGACAGCAGTGAGTTTTAAATCTATTAGATATTTTTTTTAAAAATGTACTACAGTTAGGCATCCTCAAGCAATTCCTTCTTTGGGCTGAAACAGGGAAAGGACTCTTTGCAAGGAAAAGTGGGGGAGAAACAGTATTTCCCCAAGTGATTTCTCAGTTCGGTACCAAGGGGTAGCTATTGAGTGAGCTACACTTTTTGGGGCATGCTGTCAGGGCAAGTGTTGTTTGGACAATTTATAGTCACAAAGGCTCATATGGCACTTTTCTGTCTGAATTATGTAGATTAGTCATAGATACAAGAAAATTTTGTCTTTTTTTAAATTAACTTAGCATTTAAGTTCCTCTAGGACTGGCTTTCAGCTGACGAACAGATTTTGGCTGAAAGGAAGGTAACTGTGTCCATTTTTCATTATTATTTCTATCTTTGGTTCAAATCAGTTTCTAACTTAAAAAGCTGGAAAATTTGAGGGAGATGATCTACTAAATACATCCACTTATTTTTCATGCCTACTTTTCATTGCCACCTAAGAGTCCCTCTTGTCAAAAAGCAAGGGCTTTTCTGGATGTTCTCTTACAGTGGATGTGCTGTAAGGGCAGAGCATCAATGCCTGCAGTGTGTGAGGCTTGTCTTAGCATGTTTGCTATTATCATTATTTCAGCAGGCCAGCAGCAGCTTCCCGAGAATCACAAATGAAAGCCAGAAAATGTGATTTTTCAAAGTGAGGCAGGTATCTCCAAAAAAAAGCTCAGCAAAATTTCACACCATGGGGACAGCATGCTTCCCAAAGCTATGGGCACCCTCCAGATCCATCTCACAGCTGTCAGTGCAGTCAGCACTGTTACACCTCGAGGTCAGTGGATTTGGTCTCCAGAGACTGCAGCCTCTCTCTTGTCTCTTAAAATGCTGACAGGCTTGGTTTGGTGGCAAAAGACCTGCCTGGTTTGGTGTCTTCAGGCCATGCCCCCTACACACTCATGACCTGCCTGGCGAGGCGTTTCATGTTTGCCTGTAACAAGGTGTTCATTCAGCCCTCTGTAGCTCCCTGGTACTAACACAATGTGTTTTGATTTCTAACTCCTCTTTTGCAGTGCTCAAAACAGATCAGGTGTCTCCTTATACATATCATTGCTCAGCTGCATCCTGCACTGTTCCCATTCTTCACCTAAGTCCCAGACCATACCATATATAATACAATCACTTCTCCTACTCCTACCATGAAAGGACATCACACTCCAGAGCAGCATCTTGCCTATACTTTCACATTACTGCTTTAGCTTAGGTTAAGGATTTCCATTTTTATTCTCAAATCACTCTCCAGGCTTTCTTTGGCCAGCATTGTGTTGGATCTATATATGAGCAGTATTAAATGGGGCTGCAGAGTGAACTCTCTCAACAGCAAATGTCAGCAAAATACTCATGAGGAGGTGGCCACTCCTTAAAGAAGAGGTAGGAAGGCTCTTAACTGGGAAACATATGTCAACTGGAAGGAGTATCTTTCTTTGAATGTCAGCTTCACCTACAACATGATATAAGGGAGATGTCTTTAAGGTCCCTTCCAACCCAAACCATTCTATGATTTTATGATATTAAGGCAGTGTAAAAAGAGTGAAGCCTTTTAGCAAAGTCTCTTTATATACAATAAAAAAGTCTCTTATACAAAATAGAATAGTAATATTAGTAAAAATTCTACTATGGGCGTAACTATGTTAATTGTGGCTTAATTTGTGCCTCTTCTAAAATGGGACTTATCTTCACCAACAGAAGCATTTTTATACTTCTTTAACAGGGGGCATGGAGGCGTGACAAGGTCTCTGGTTGGTGGCAAGTGCTATCTGATCTGCAGTAACGGTCTGTCCAGATGTTTGATACATGCAGCTGTGAACTTGTCATCCCTTAAATGAAAGGTTTCCTATCTCTTTCTCCTTCTCCAGCTGTTTGACCCCAGTAGTCAGTACTGCAGATACTCCAGGGACCAGGGAGGTCACACATAAGGGCTTATAGAGCAAATTCCTAGCCCCAGAGTCTGGAACTTGCACTTGATAAGGAGAAGGCAAGGGAGAAGCTATTCCATTGTACATCTACAGCAAACCCTTCCCCCTCAACACCCAGCCCTTCTGCTTCAGCAGAGCAGCCTGCTTCTTTCAATCATAAGCAATAAAAGTCACGTGACTAACAATCCAGCCAGTTCTGTCCTTTCTCACATGCACCCTCTTTTTCCAGTAACCCCTCCCCTTTCAAATGGAGCCAGGGAGCAGGACATGGAGTACAGGAGCAACACACAACCCATAAGCAGGAGACAACTTTGTTTTGCACAGGATTTTAATTTCTATTCCTGTTTGGAAATGGGAAATGCTTTGGTCACCCACAGGCCCACTGTTTGAGTAAAGTAATCCAGTAGCCATACAGGGCATGGAACAAGGATGGTCCTGCCAGAGCTACTGTGTCCTAAAGTAACCTACAGGTCCAGCTGTACTGGTAAATAAAAGAGACCTTTGGTGTGCATGTACACTCATCCCCTAATCTGTTTAATTGCCTTTCTGTCTCTGCTTTTGCACAACTCTCTGCAAGATAAATCTGCTACAAAGGGGAGCAGCCATAACCACAGCAGACCTGAGCCAAATGGTGCTACTCAACCCTAGGCACAGGAATCAGTCTCTTTTATTCACTTTTCTTCAGCAGCATGAAAATGGCTAAAAGTGCAATTAGCCCTTTTTGTTTGGTACAAGGATTTTATTTTTTTAAAATCCACACATGCAACAATAACCAGCAAAACATCTCCATAGCTTATCTAGCATACTTCCTTACCAGCTCCTATTCAAAGGACATATCTGTAAATGCACAAAATTCTGTGCAGATTTCTGACAATGGGTATAAACATCTATGTAAGTCCTTACAAACTTTTCTTTCCAGCTTTTAACTTGTTGTTGTACCTTGTATTGCCAGACAAAACAGCCTCAGGTTGCATCAGGGAAAGTTTAGATTGGATATTAGGAAAAAAATTCTTTACTAAAAGGGTTGTTAAGCACTGGAACAGGCTGCTGGCTGCTCAGGGAAATGGTTGAGTCATCATCCCTGGAGCTATTCAAAAAACATGTAGATGTGGCACTGAGGGACATGGCTTAGTGGTGGACTTGGCAGTGCTGGTTAATGGCTGGACTCGATGTTCTTAAAGATATTTTCCAAATTAAATAGTTCTATGATTCTATGTTCATACTGCCGCCTAAGGGATAACATCCCACACACAGACCTACCATTGTTATTGCTGGGATATGAAACCCTTTACTCTTCTCTGCTCCCCTCCAAGACACTTTGTGCGATGCCAACCTGCACACAGGGACTGAATTTCCCAAATTCCTACTTCTGAGCATCAGAAACATCAAGGATAAAAATATTGGGTGCTCCTTGTCAGGTGGGATAGGATTGGTCTAGGTAAGGCCCAAGAGATTCGTGGTTTCTGGAACTGCGAGGGAAGGAAGGTGTAAGAAAAGTTATTGTCAGGCCAGCTGGGCAACTGCACATTGTTGATTCCATGAAATGTTTGCTAGTGGGCTCAGGACTGTAAATAAAAGCTCTAATTCACATATGTTAAGGAAAGAAATTTATGCTGGTTAAAATATTTTATAAACATGATCTAAATAGTGTAGTTACCATGTCTCATACAAGTTTACAAACAATCCTAATCCTTTCAGTTCTGAGAAAGTTACATGACCATCAACAAGATAGGGGAGAAATTCAGTCTGTACACACATGCATGACATATTTCTAAACACTGGTGATAAAACTGGTGCTAAATTGTGGTAACTTTAGATTACGATTATACAACAGAGCATTGCTTTTTTTATTCCCATGCCTTAGATTTGCAAAGTTTACCTACAGATTTTCTCACAAAAAAGAATTTGGTTTTTAAGCCCCCAAAACTTGACAGTACTTGAGCTGCTAGCATACAGCATACTGCCTATAATTAATATTATTTAATTGCTTATTTAAAACCCCTAATCTATAACCATCTTGACTTTTACCTAAAGTTTTTCTTGGCACTCTGGGGGAAGAAGGGAAAGTGAAGACATCATCAGTGTGAATGTGAAGCTTTGGAAAGGGATGAAAGGCACTACAATAATACAAGTTGTTGCAGTGGTTATCAGACCACTTCCAACAGAGATTTGTCTCCAGAGCTCAAGACCCTAATGATGCTACAGAAAGGATCTCATTAAATATCCAAGTTCAGAAGATCACTTCAAAAACAAGTCAGATGGATGAGGCACAGTGTTCTTTAAATGACTGCTGAAAATTTTTGAAGATTAGCCTTTCTTGCTGGTAAATGTATATTAAACCCTAAGTTATTATTAAGGTGCTTTTATCTTAGTGAGTTTGTCATCCAAATGGTATTTTATGGGATATGTTGGGAATTTTCCAACACAAACTATTTTTGGTTGGAAAATGTAGCTTTATCAAAACCACTTTTTTTATGGAAATGTACATGCCAGCTTTGATACAGATGGAATTTTCATATCAAAAATCAAGGAAGTAGAGAAGCCTAAGTCATAACAGCCTTCTAGCTTGGCTCATTTATCTGGCTGTAGGGAAGACTGAGATTTCTGGATGTGCACAACTCTGCCTGAAGACTTGAAGATCTGTTTTCTACCATCAAGGAAAGCACTCCTTTCACCCAGCTGTGCTGGGATGAGTTGTTTTTCATCTAGAAGCAAGAGAGTGAGAAAATGAAGTTTGCTTTGCAGCCCAGTGGTCATAACTCACACATGCAGTGTCATTGCCAGAGATGCAATATGATGATAGCACCAACATACAAGAAAAGAAACCAAAGGGCATTCATGTCTCTGGTCAGAAAACAGCAGAGAAGAGTCAATCAGTGATCTGCCTTGTTCCATTTGAGTCCCAATTGCATCTTGTGACTGCAGCCAGACACAGTATGCATGGAAAGTACACTTGGCAGCGTAGTGTAGCAATACACTCAAGAACATGGTATTCCAATGATATAAAGGACTACAAATGGAGGAGAGACTCAAGAAGGGAAAAGTATTTTGTCTTTCCAAGGGAGTTACTGACCATGAAAGCATAAGACACCTTCTAGAGAAACACTCTGTGATCTGCAAAAATAAGAGGCTTTTGCCTCCACATATCTTATCTCTTGACAGGAGTTCAGCCATTTCAGATTCTCTCCAGGTATCCAGAATTTCTAAGTAAGTATGCCATTGCAATAAAAGAACATGCTGTGCAAGACAATAAATGTGACTTGCTTAACAACTGTGTTATCTCGTATGGACAGGCACAAGAGTAGATAGCATAATCCAAGTATCCATGTGCCTTATGCAAAGCATATAACAAACTGTGAGTCACACACTTTCAATTATCATCTATCCATTTTCAATGTAGCCATTCCCCTTGAAAAATACATATAGACAGTCAGAAATTAAATATGAAAAATAGTAATGGAATTTATTACAAAAAATGAAGCTTCATACCTCCACCCCTAGTGGAGGAGGGTCACCCACACTTTCTTTCTGTGCTGCAAAAATACCTTTTGCAATTATACTGCCATGAATGGACTTCTGCCAATTCTTTGTTCCCCATTACAAACTGTCATGACAAACGTGATTTTTGTACCTTGTATTGTGGGAACACCTGACCTTCACATTAATGTCTTCATACCGATGATAGCTGAAAGCCCTTCCCCACTGCAATACTTAAAATTCTTTCGTCTGCTTGGTTTCTGTCTGATTAATGTAGAGGGTCCAGAGTTCATTTTGAAGCAAAGCAAGAACACTTTTCAAATATTCCAATCCAGCTTTCATTTCCTTATACAAGAAAGTTGTTCTCAAACATACTATGTCGTTTGTACCAGATGTAGTTATAGATAATGATGTTAATCTTTTTTCTGGTCATATTTTATATTTAAAATCCAATTACAAATGGCTTTAAGTAGATTAGAGTTATTACTTTAGAGTCAGAATCCTACCATGAGGCCTGATAGGTTGCTTTGAAAACATTGTTTGCTGTCTCCCAGAATACAATATACTGATTTTCTGTAGCTATGTAACATGTTTATAGTATTCATTAATCATTAACTAGCCTCTTATAAATTTATTTTTATTCTTTAAGTTAAGCCTCTAAGACTCAGTGTAAAGAATAACATTTCTCTGTTCTTTATCCTCCTGTTTAATCAAACAGACATGAGTCTTCTGATTATTTTTAACTGGTGCATCTTCTTTGTGAATGAAATGCACACCACAAATTTAAAACACATATTACGGATTTTTAATTCTCACTTCAAGGAAGGAGTTAAATGATACACAAATCTTGAACTGAGCCTTAGCCTGGGAATGTACTTGACCCCAGGGTCTTCAGCACTAATGTAAACTCACCAACCAATTACAGTCAGAGTGGCAGGAGATCATGTTAGGTGAAACCTGTTTTTTTTAGCTGCTGGGGCTGGAGCACAAGGGACTGGTGTTGTTTTCTGAAACCACTTGTGCTTTGCCTTATCTTACGTTTGTAAGGTGTAGATGACCTCTTAGGTGACATCCAGTTCAAACTGGCATTTCATCCCCAGTGTCCTTTGCTAGATGGGATGAACTGGAACCAAATCTCAAGCTCAGTTCACCTGCTGGCCCTGTACAGGTGTCCCATAATGTCCTGCTCGGTGTATTGGTGTGGGATGTGTCCAGCAGCAGCTTTCTCCTGGACACTTCTGGTCCTCTGCTGAACAATGACTTGCACTACAACAGTAGAATTAGAACAGGTACTGTTCTAATTACTGGAGTGAGAATATAAATTTCATTTCTATCTGGGGATTAATCACTGCTGATTAAAATCCCTGTTTTAAAAGGAAAACAAGATTTCTCTGCTTAGAGGGCATATGTATGCTATATTTGCTTCTCTTTACTTTATATTCTAAAAGAGTTCCAAAGCAATATTTCACCAAAAGGAAGGAGTTGGGATTATATGTGATCTCATTTGTGTGCACAGTGTGCCTTGCCTTGTAAGAATATATTTGACTTGCTTCTTTCCTTTGTTAATATGTTTTACTACCATGATATTAGAGATGATGGCTCATAAAAAGATGGGGGTTTTGTACTGCAGTGTTCAACGTGGACAACCTGAGAAACATATTCCTGAAATTTCTTTTTTCACCCTTGAAAACCTGTTTTGGTTTTTTTATGTCAGCATGTCTAGAAAAGTCACATAACTACCATTGAATGACATAACTGGGGAAACTATATTCTCCAGATGCAATAAAAGTTACTGTATTTTATTTCCTATTATCTGGGGAAGAAATGACTTCTAAAAGTCTCCTATGGTTTTGCAAGAAGTAAAAAAAATGAAAATAAATTAGTTCCTGCAAATTATACATTTCTACAGCATTCCTTTTAATAAAAGTATGCCATTTTCAGAAGAAGTAAAAGAGGGATTTTCTAATTGCAATGTTCTCCTTTAATTAGATATAATCAAATATTTTGTAGCACACTGAATGTGTACATATGGGTGTTCACTAAAATTTTCACTATTCTCATCTCTCTTAAGGGTACATATAAACACAGAATGACAGACTCATTTCACCAAATTTATTATGATATTTTTAAATTAGAGGCCGATTTTAGTTCAGTCATGATAAAAAACTCAGTTTTGCTTCCATGTAACTGTTTGGAAAACTTTGATACAGCTGTAAGAATTTAGACGAATTCTGAGACTTTTAGTTTGGTTAATTCTACAACCCATACTATTGATAGCAACACAAAAAATTTCCTGTGTGCTAAAACTAGACCTAAAGAGATAATATTATTATTAAATAGTTTCAAATACATTGAAACACATTTGAATTCTTTGATGAAATATTCTGGTACTTTCTAGAAATGTGCCTTGCAATCCATGGCAATTGCTATTCTTTCAAAATGTTAAAATGTATTTTAGAAGAGACTTTATCTGAACTAATACTTTGTCTGTTGGCTAGCCTCTTGCCTCTGATAATTACTTGGACTGTATGAAGAGGAAGAGATTTAGCTTGGATCCATGATAACTCCTCAAAGTCTAGACTCTGTGTAGTACATATCACCTTTATGAGAATCTGTAAAGCTCTTCTCTACATTTCACAAACGTAAAATCGTCCTGTAATACAAAATAGGTATTATATCCCTTGAAAAGAGCTGTTTGAAAATCTTGTAAAAGAAAGCCCTTCCCCTACCCCCAAGTATTCATTTCTTATACTTCTAAGGGGTAGATTTTCAAGGTATTGCTTTCCATCTGTATTTGAAGAATTAATCAACAGCTTTAGATGGATTCCATTTTCTTTGAATCATCAAGGAGAAAGTGTTTAAGGCCAGCTGTCAAATTCATTTTTCTTTTACTTAGGCTGGATAAAGAGAGCTTCTGATTTTCTTGCTGGCCTTGCACAAAAGTGAATTTGCATATGAACACACTGAGGTTTTGGAAGAATTAGACTGCCATTTTCTGCAGACTAGGAGATGCAAGTGGCATTTTGAGAGTTGTTGAATTTTTAGCTTGACAATCTGTTGTTGAATGAGTTCTCCTAAAGCTATTTATGGTCAAACCCCAGAAGAAAATGTCCTGATATGAATATGTGTCCATTTCTTACAGCACTACTAATGCAGTACAAAAGACAATATGTGTCACGGAATTTATTTTCAAGCTGGCATATCTTTATTTACAAGAAAATGGTGTCATGTGTGGCATGGATATGCAATCATTTTCATGTTTTCCACATCACCTTGTCACCTTCTGGCCAGTAGAGAGGTCCTGACAACAACCCAGGTCTCTGGCTGCTCTTTCCCACATGCCTCAGTTTCCAGCCTGATGTCATTAAGCCAGTGCCAAATCAGGGAAAGGCTGAGGTAGAGTTGGGAAGGCTCTTGGAGGTACATGTGGTCCCCGAAGCCCATCCTCTTGCCAAAAGGTAGGAGCACATTCTCTACAAGCTGGAGTCCTGGTATCAGTTTGTCCTACCTATATTTAGAAACAACCAGTAGTAGAGACTCCATAACTTCATGGCCAGTGCAACTTACCAGTGTTTACTACTCTTATCTTTAAGATATGCATCAAGAGCTAATACAGTAAACTCCTTTGATCCTGCTTAATTCTATTACTTTTGTGTTATCTTTTTAATTTTCTTCATTATTGATTAAAAAACAAACAAAAAAACAAAACCAAAACAAACAAAAAACCCACAAAAAAAACCAAAAAAAAAACCAAAAAAAAAAACAAACAAAAAAGATCATTGAATGTTTTTGTAATTACGAATTCAGAAACAGCTTTATACCAACCAAGTTCTCTCATGTGCCAAATGGAGCAGGGGGACTATTTTAACTGGCCTATATTTAAGACTCCTATTTATGCATCCCCATATGATGTTTGCCTTTTATGCACAATGCTGATTCATGTTCTTCTTGTCCCCTGTGATTCTCAGAATGCTCTCTGCAGAGCTGCTGCCAAATCATTCATCTCCCTTCCTGCATTCATTCCCAGTCAAATGTGCCTGCCTCTGTTGAACTGAATTGGCATAGAAGGGAAAGGTCAGGTGGTTTCCACACAGTTGTCAGGACCACTCTGAAACCTGAGCCACTTCACTGGTAGCCCTGCAGTCCCTCCATTTACATCTGGAAAATGTAAAATGTGGTTTCCACTCAATTGCTCCATTGATTAGAGTGTCAGTTGCTGGGCAGCCCCTCTGCAGAGCAGCAGTCAATGCCTCCTCCTCTTCCTCCTTTGGCAGGGAAAAGCTGATCATGACTTTGCGAATAAAATTGTCCAAACACTTTTGCACTTATTTCACAGATGTTTCATCTAGACCATTTTCCCTTCTTTTTTTGAAGGAATGTGAGTCTGAGTCAAATAGCCTGTGTGCACAAGACATATAACAGTCTCGTTATATTAGCCACTGCTTCTTCTCTAGCTATAAGGGTTGCCCTATCTCCAAATGGTTTTTCCTTTTCTTTCAGTTTTGAACAGCTGGCATATCACCAGACTGAGAAAAGCAAATGAAAGTAAACAGGGGAAATCTTTGCTTCAATCAGTATATTGCCTCCAACATCTAAGTAATGTGTTTGAGAATACCATGCAAAGTCTAAGCTGACAATTTGCTACCCTTACACAAAGGTAATCCAATTCATTGCTTACTATGAACAAATTTGGGGAAACACTGTGCATAAACTGCTGGGGATATGACACTTAACAGCAGGCTGAGCTGGTGGGGCATACTTCACAGAAAAAAAACCTGAGCAACTGTGCCCAGCTATCAGGTGATAGCTGCTGGAGGTGATGATAACAGGTCATTTTACAGCACCAGGAGACCCAAAAATACCTAACGAGGAAAAAGTCCAGTGGGCTGGGCTCCAACAGAGTGTCCAGAAAACCTTGTGGGAGCTCTCTGCTGTATTTGTCATTGCCTCAACTGGTTCTGGAATATCCAGCTACAGACTGGTGTGTGAAGTCCAAGAAGGAAGCTGACTGCACAAAGCTTGAGGAAATTAAAATGGATGAGAAGACAAGAAAAATCATTGAAAATGCAAGCATTTCAGACCACATAGCTGAAAAAAAAAAAGAGTGCTTATAAGGTGTTTGGATCACAGACTAAGTATCTGCACAAATAGCAAACCAGCAGAGATCTTGCAAAGAAAGGGGTTATTGGTGTTGAAAGTGGAATCTAGACAAGTACATTTAATAAATAATGGAACACTTATCCATTGAAAATATGTTTGTTGTGGAGTCTCCATCAATGGCAATTGTGAAAACTGGACCAGTTTTTTTTTCTACAAGCTGGACTGTAGCTCCGAAGTCACGTGATTCATGTCCTGACTTTAATTCTCTTCATGCACAGACAGATCAAATGTCATTACCATGTTTTAGTGTGGGTAGTAGTTGCTGTATTGCTTTTCTCTAAAATTTAAGAGAATAGGTTGAATAGCAGAGCATCTCTATAGAGGGAATCCGGCATGCCTGAAGACAATTGCTTTTAAAGTAAGATAGAGAGAAGGAAGAATCAGACCAACCTGTGAGGTGAGTAGCATGTAGTAACCCCCATCAGATCCAGAGAAGGAACACAAAAAAACACTGGGGGCTGGAACACCTGTCCTGGTAATTAAAAACTATGAGAACTGGGATTGTTCAGCCTAGAGTAGAGAAGTCACTGGCAAGACCTTACTGTAGCCATTTAATTTAAAAAGGAGGCTTCTAAGACACACAGAAAAAAACATTTTACAAGGGCCTGTAGTGACAGGACAAGGGCTATGGTTTCATATTGGAAGAGGGTAGATTTAGGTTGGATATAAGGAAGAAATTTTTTGGAACAGGTTGCCCAGAGAAGAAGTGGATGCCAAATCCCTGGTACTGCTCAAGGCCAGGTTTGACAGGCATTTATGATTCTCTGTATGTCACAACGGGGTTCTGGGGAGCTGATGTCAGACAATAGCACAACATCCCAGGAAGCTCATTTTTGCCTGTTTCTGCGGTTGTAACATTTTGAACATAGCACTTCAAACTTTTAATATGCACCGTCATGAAAAATGAGTAATAGGAAGTGTGTAATTAAAAAGAGGACCTCTTTCAAACATAAATAGAGCTGCTTGGCTGTCTTAAGAGCAGTTAACTAACAGTAACAGTAGAAAGTGGGATGGCTAAACAATAATAAGCCAAGAGGGCAGTATCCAAGAAGCTTTTAAACCAGAAATACTGAGCAGTTTCTAAACAGCTTTTTATAGCATTTTCAGGAAAAAGGACGAGACTCACATTAAGATATCTTACTTTCTTGAAACTGTTTTCACTTTAAAACAGATTTTCATTTGCCAAAGCAGTAACTACAATGTAGGTGCTCCATCTTCCACATACAACCTAGTTATTACCACTCCCTGTGACCCAGTAAATAAGACACATATCTAAAAGGAAGGATATGTGAGTTCCGAATCTTACTTCAGCAGCTGTGAGTAGCTTTTATAACCTATGGAACACCTCTGACAAGATGAGAGCAGCCCTCCTGGGATATGCAATAGCATTGTGTTGGAGCTTCTAGGAGGGGAAGAGTGAGAGAAATGCTTTTAAATGCTGGAGGGTTTTGCAGGTAGGTTGGTTTTTTTAATTAGACTCAGCCACTGGAACATTACAAAGGCCCACATTCCCTTCACTGTTGTGAATTGATGGCCTCATTCCTTAGATTTTTGTTACACATGACCCATTCTGTTCAGTGACAAAAGAATAAAAGATGGTGTGGGGTTTTTTTTCTGATGGATATAAACCGGTGACTCTTCTGTATCTTTTTAGCTCTGAACCAGCAAATTGCTTGATTTATGCAGTTCTGCCACTGGCATTGTCAAGACAACACACAGCTGAGAGTTCCTAGAGAAGCCCCTGCTGGAGCACAGTTTCTCACCCCCTAATGCCACAGAGCAGACCCCACATCAAGAAGAAGCTTTAACAGTCAGGGACCTTCTTTTCATTCTTTGTATTACACAACTGGGTTCCAAGTGCTTATTTACTGACACAAAACCATAGAAAAATGTTAATATCCTATGGAAAATTGTCTTTTGCCTCTTTCTGACTATCTCACCTTTTCTTTCATTCCTCTTATTCCTTCCCTGCACACCTCCTCCCTTCACTAATTTTTGCAGCTTTATGTGGGGTGGGGTACATTTTAGACTGTGAGCAAGTGTGAGAGCTGCATGGAGCACAAGGCTTGGGAAAGGATCCGTTTGCCATCCATTCCCAGGGAGCAAATAGCTAACTGATGTCCTCCAGCCCATGAGGCATCCTCCCTTTCCAGCTACCAAAGCTCAGACTGAGGTGACAGACACAACTTGCATTCCCTCCGTACCCGACCTGCCTGAATAAAAGGCAAGAGTGTGAAAACGAAACCTATGTTGTGCCGAACCTGAAATGCAGACAGGTTTTTTATCAGTGCACTTCTGAGGAAAGGAGTTGCAATGCATAGCTTAGATGAGCTAGAAAGGCACGATGCAGGTACCCAGCAGCTTGGAAAACTGTAGTAAGGGACAGGAAAGAGATCAGTCTGTGTTGTATAACCATCTCTCTGTATTATTAAAGACATCCATTTTATCTAGCAATGGCCAAGACATTTTTCTTATCCTTTCACAATATTGAGTGAATTCACAAATGGCTTTCAATAACCCATTTGTATTCATTTTCTTTTTCTAAAATAAACTTGTCTAGGAAAAATAATGAATACCACATTCATTACAATAGAAGCTTTTGGAAGACATAGTCTGCCTGATACATTTCTTTACACCCCAAGACTATGATAAGATAAATTCCATTTTCAAATTTCTGAATTGTATTACAGTCCCATTAATTTCAATAGCTAAGCCACAGCAAGAAGCACTTCCTGTAAACTCTTCTAGTTGTTTCGATATACAATAGAGAAACTTGCTTTAAAGTTTACTTACTTTTAAAGGAGATTAAAATGCGATCTGTGCATTTTTTAGGAGTTTTTCATTATGTTCTGCAGTTTTGGTTTTTTTCATAATGTATAAGAACCCTTGAGTCTGTGACAAAAAATAGCAAGCAAGTAGTGTTTGCAGACAACTTTGATTCCAATCTAAGGCCACCTAACTTTGGCCACCTGTTTTAGAGCTGTGGGAAAAACAAAGTCCCTTCTGTGTTGCATAAAATGCACTAAATATATTCACTATCAGCACGAAATAAGAAATTAGGAGAAAAATGTTGAGAAACAGCAAAAAGACAGCACTCAAAAAGTCTCATATTTGCAACTTTATAGCATAGCCCAGTGAGATTATGAATTCTCCTCAGATGCAAAATGGGCATGAGGTACACTACTACACGGCTGAACTAAGAACAGTGTGAAGCCTGCGGCTGTCAGTGACCTTGAGGAAATGTAACATCATACATCCCATCTGTACATCTACTGGAGGCAGGGGAATGCCTAAGGGAGCTCGTGCCTCCAGTTAGTAATAGTGACTGGGTATGAGCTTCTGCACCTTCTGTTGAAACTGCTTGACTTGCAGACCCACTTGACAAAGGGGGAGTTCCCAGTTCTTCTCCACTAGAGAGTATTACTACAAAGAATAACTTCGTAGAGTTTTTCTTAACTTGCAACATATTCAATGAAAACTATAGTTGACATTTAAAAGTTGGCTTTCTATTCCCCAAAGCAATGGAATAAAATAATGGCAAATCTGCTTTGGCGGTCTAAAACAAAATAAGAGTTTTCATTACTTTTTTCGCACATCATTCCTATTTTCTGTTTCTCCCTCAACGGTTCAGAAAACCAGATTTCTGGCATTAACACGAAACTAACCTGATAGTCCTAAAGATATTTAGAGTGCAATTTTCTCCATGCATTGTGTGGTATTTTCTTGGCTGCATTCAGCCCTAAATAGCTGTCAGGTACGGAAGCAGAACTAATACGATTGTTATCAGATTGGGGAAATACAACAATTTCAAATCCAAGAGCATCCCTAATTATCTGATATTTCTGTGATCTTGCCATCCTGATCTTTTGAAGGGACTGCAAATAGAGCAAATCCTTCCAGCTAGTGCAAACACACAGAGAAAGCATCTGTGGGACACAGCACAGCCTCATGACAGGAGAACCTTATCATACCTGAGGTCAAGGGCACATTTCTCTTCACCCTGATTTTATTTTGCTGGAAATTCCTGTGAGCAGCAAACCCCACTAAAAAAACAAACAAACAAAAAACCCCAAAAATCTAAACATAACAAAATAAAGAGTTTACAGTTGTGCTTAAGCCACAAAGTGGAAAAAATTCCAGCTGCAGCTGAGAGGTGATTGAGATAATTTTCTTTGGCTGGCTTGCTCTATTTTCTGCACCTTAAGAAGTTTATTCTGTAGAAGTTTGTTCAGCCTGACTGGAACTGAGTTTGTGAGAGGAGTCAAGGAATATGATCAGTATCACAGAGTAAACAGAACAATTAGTTTTGACTATTCCTATACACCTCAAACACCTTCTGTGCAACACAGTACATTTTAAGTATCTTTTCATATGCCCTTGAGAGTACAATAGAAGTGCATAATTATCTATAACTCAACGTATAGAGTAGCATCACACAATATTTATGTTGGAAGGGACCTCTAGAGCCACTGCTCAGGGCTTCAAACTGAGAGCAATTTGCACAGGGCCTTGCCCACTTGAGATTTGAATACTTCCACAGAGGCATATTCCACTTGCTCTCAAGAGAGCAATCTCTTTTCCTGTTCAAACAGTAAAAGGAAAATGCATATGTGAAATGAACTAACTTTTTTTCAGGTGTTTGCACAGTATCTAGCACAGGTACACTTCTAGTATATGGATGATATTTCACTACAAGTAATCAGGACACAATAGAAATGCTATTCAAAATGCATTCAAAACACATTAATTATTTATATACTATTGCCTTGTCTCATCTTTACCACAGAGAAGCTCAAGATTTAACTGGAAGCAATGATAAATTCTGCCCTGTGTGCCTATGAGCTCTCTCTGTTGTGGTGTTATATCCACCACCTAGTCCCAGAGTTCATTCACATAGCACTGAAAAATCTTTCTCTTTTCCATGCTGGCTATCAAGAAAGAAAGACTATATTTTAAGACAGTAACTTTCAAAGTAACCTCTTCTGGGAAGGTCAAACACCGTTGTGCTGAATTAACACTTGTTAAAATCCAAAAAATGAACACAATCAGGATTATTACACTACTGGAAAATTCCATGAATAGAGTGGCTCAGCTCTGAAAAGACTTTCATCCCAAACATATTTCTGGAGCACAAGGCCTCATTTTTACAGCTACCTAATGTTCCACTGGGGAATGCTGAGCACCTCCAGCTGATGGTGAGCCATGGAAAATGACTATACTCTGTGTATGACCATAAGTCTCCCAAACAGAATTCTACTTGAAACAGTCCAAGATCCTTTGTTTCTAAAAGAAGTGTCCTTGTGTGTTAGCTGCAAGCCAAGTCTCTTAATGGTTTATCACACTCCTAGTTTCCCATTTAAATTAATGGAATAGTAGCAACATTTACTTTAATGGCTCCCATAATATGCAGTATCGTTTCTTGCGTAAGTTGCTTCCCACAGCTAATCTGCTACAGCAAGAAATTATACCAAAAACCTATTTATTTTAATGGTATTTAATGAAAGATATTTAGTTTTACTCTGTACTTCTTGGGAAATCTGCCAGTCTACTATCCAGCAAAGGGTCTGCCTTTATTGATATGCATCTTGTATGGTAGAAGAAGAAAGTGGGTATATAGAATTTGTGGAATTTTGCTGCCTATGTTTTGGTTGGTTTGTTTGCTTTTTCTTAGTGTTCCTGCTGCCATGTGTGATGTTCAGAAAGATGCTAGTATAAGGGAATATGTTGTTCATAAATCTCTCATTTGTGCTAAGGAGCCAAGAATAGAGGAAATGCTGAAAATGTAGATTCCAAAATAACAAAGATCTTCCAATCTCAGGACAAACAGCTACAGCCACTAGTCAATAGTGGTTGCTTTACCATAATTACTGGAACTTAACTGCTCGTCACCCTGAAAGATGTGGAGCAAACTCAGCTGTTGCAGTGGCTGAGTCCACTGCAGGAATGACCAAGAAGGCACAGAGCCCCAAAACAGTGGAGGTCTGCTGGTGGGCAGGCTCAGAGGCCTAAGACCACCCCTTTACCCCTTTGAAGTCCATGTTCTAGATAGTTCTCCTTTCCTTGATACCCCACTGGTTCCCAGGCCCCTTGTTCCACCCCTCGCCTTCCCCACTGGTCACTGTTCTGTCACCCCACATCCTCTCCACCCTCTGGCCCCCAAATGATAGGTTCTGATGTTCTGCCCTCCCCTGGTGCCAATCCAGATAAAAACCCGGACCCTTCCGTGTTCTGTGTTCTTTATGCCTGGGTCCCTTCGAGCAGGGAGCCCAATAAACCCCTCGGAACTCCATACAAAGGACCCCTCCTGCCTCTTTGTCCCTGGTGACGCTGCAGAAGCTGTCCGACTCTGTGTGTGTGAGTGGCTGTGAGTATTCACCAACTACGGTGTGCCAGAGTGTGTCTGAGCGCTTTTGCGCGGCACCCCCCGGAGTGGCTCTGACAGGGACGCGATCGGGACAGACGCGACACCCTTTCTACCCCCCGCCACTCGCATCGCGTCACTCAGTGATCACAGATGAAACATGAGACCACCAAAAAGCAGCCATTTCTGGTCTGGTTTCCTTAATCAGAATAGAAATTACATCAGCAATCACATGGAAAAAGAACTAGAAAACGCTGAAAAGAACCAAATTTATATGGTAAGTTCCCCAAGACTTTGAATGCCATCTTGAAATGCATCATTGCACACTTAAATTATTGTTATATCTGCAGGCTCCAGTCAAATGAAAGCCCATTTCTTTCAGGTTTTTACTGATTCAAGAAATCAGTATTCTGCTTGTAAATTCATAATCCATACATAACCTATAGCCATTTGGTTTCAGGCTATTTGGCATGAAAGTGCTGTTTTATGTTATTGGTCTGCTCCCCCTTGAGCTGGAGTCAGTAAACAGATGGCCAAGGACTTCATGAGAAAATGAACCAGAGCCAAGAAACATATTCAATGAGGCTTATTCCATCTCTGATTTATTGATCTGGTGCATTGGAAGATGCAGGGACCCTACTGTGACCACTGAAATGAATGTGAATTGTAACATCAAAATCTCCCTCTATTCAAAGTGCATATTTTCTATGCAGCTAAATTAGCTACAAACATATACACAGCACAGGCTGCCTTTCTTCTGAATCTGACCTTCGTAGGGCATTCTTTATAAAATAGCTATTGTACATGTAGAAACTATAATGGACAACATACCCTAACATAACCTATTCAAGGTTAGTGTTTGCAGAGTTAGAAGATTATTCAGTTGGTTCTAATTTTCTCCCACATTCAGCCTTTGGTTCCCAGTCATTCTAGATATATAACAGTTTATTTAAAAAAAACCCAAACCACACACACACACACAAAAACCCAAACCAAAACAAAAAACCCCCAAACAAACAAACAAAAAAACCCCACCACCAACAAAACCCACTTTTTACCTTTTTGTCATAGTAGTGTTCAATGAACCCTAGGCAGAGACTAAAATAGGTCTGAAAAATACTGAGTTTATAAGGGATTATCTCAGAGACTTGCAAATATGCGAGGCAGGATCCTTACTGCCCTGTGGAGCTCAGCTGCAGAAGGAGAGAACAGGTAAAGTACTTCATTCTCACAGCAGCCTGTCTTATTTATACACTAAAGTTTTGCTGTGAAGTTTTAAGACATACCTTTGAGGCATCCACATGTTCCTAGGGATTTAAGGAAACTGGATGCAGTAATAAATTCTCTGCTCCTTTAACTCCTTCCAAGTCAACAGAATTAAACCAGCAGAAGTTGCTGCCTACAGTTTTTGAGGTCAGAGAGATCCCAATGTGCTGGTCTCTTACATGACACAGAGCACAGAATATCCTGCCTGCAGAAGAAATTTCTTTTTGTGCTAAACAAGCTACAACTGTCAGCCTGAGTATTCCTGTGCATTTCAGAAGGACATGTACTTCTGATTACAATTCCCAGGCAGTTTTGAATTTGCCATTTTCCTAAGTGGATTATTCTCCTGATTTATTAATCAGTGTGATTGTTAACATGTTTCATTTTACTGCCAATCTTAATTTTAACAGATTTAATAACTGCAGACTCACCATCTCAGAAATGGGGCTGGAAGGGACCAGTAATGATTCAGAGTTAAAGTAACAAGCAGTTACAGCATAGGCTTACATACAAAGACTTCGTAGTGGGAGAATGTAACGACTTATACTTACAGAAGGGAAATCATAGCATTCACCTGTTTATTATGTAAAGGTCTTATGAGGGTTCTGTGGAAAGTGAATTTACCTCGTTAGGAACAAGGAAGCCTGTGTTGGTTTAACAAAACCTGGTTTGTGGGGCAAGAAAAAAAAAAAGAAAAGAAAAGCTGTTTGAAACTTCTATGTCCAGCACAGAGCCAATCACTTAAGGCTCTGAGGATGGGCAGGTTACTAGCCCAGTTAGACAAGTTGGCAACCCCTCTGTGATGACATATTGAAGAAAGGAAAAAGCGCGAGAAGCTCTCTTTCTTCTCCTGAGGGGATGTGAGGTGGTCGCTGGGGCGCATCCCACCGGGGGGCTGCCGGAGCCCATCCTGCCGGGGGCTGCACAGCCGGAACCCTCCCGAGGCTGGGACAGCGAGGCCAGGCCCCTCCTGAGGCCAGAGCCGGCAGGGACCACACAGCCAGCAACAAGAGATATGGCAGGCAATTCCCCAATGCAGAGCCTGGACAAGATCAACTTCTCAACTGCAACTTACAGACACCAACTTTATTCCAAGTCAGAGGAAAGGAAAAGCAAGGACATGTGAGGAAAACCAACATGGTGGCACCAAGGTCAGTGAAAAAAGAAGAGGGAGGAGGTGCTCAAAGTGCCGGAGCTGAGATTCTCCTGCAAGCCGTGGTGAGGACCATAATACAACAAACTGCTTCCCTATAATTCATGAGGTGCATGGGGGGTGCAGAGATCCACGCACAGCCTGCGAAGAAGAGTACTCATGCTGGAGCGTGTGGATGCTGAAAAGCTGTAATCTAGTGAGGAACTCGAACAGAGAGAGGTGACCCTTGCTTTTAGAGATCGAGGAAGAGAGCCTTCGCTTCCAAACTAGAACAGCTCATCCTTAAAAGACTAAACCCCATGAACTAAAATGACCCACACTAGGCAGTTGTGGGAAGACTGCTTGACCCGTGGTGGGGATTTCGCATGGCAGCAGGTTCAGGCGGGCTGTTGCTTGTGAAAGTTAAAACCACGCTAGAAAAGTTCACAGAGAACTATCTCCCATGGGAAGGATCCCACGGCACAGCAGAAGAAACTCTTTTCCTTAAACATACTGAAGAAAAACTTTTAAGAAGTGAAATACTGACCAAAAACCCCATGTTTTGCTTCCTTGCGTGGTTGGTGGAAAGAGGGAGGGACTGGGAAAAAAAGGTGTTCTGAAGGTTTGCTTTGGTTCTCATTACTCTTTTTACTTTTAATTCTTTTAATAATAAATCTTTATACTGTTTAAGTTTTGAATCTGTTTTGCCTTAAAGTGTTTTTTTGGGTAATCCTTATCTCAACTCATGAAGTTTTAATTTCCCCTCCTCTGCTTAGCTATAGCAGAGAAAAATGAGTGAATAGTTTTTCATGGATGCCTGGCACTTAGCCAGCCTCAAACCACGACAAAGCCATAAAAAGTATGTGATGAAAAAGTGGGTTTGCAACAAATAGTTCATAAAATAATGGCTGCTGTCATAAAGTGGAGAAATTGCAAGTCTTGACACATGATTGTTGCTTATTCTATTAAAATGAACATATTTACTTGATAGAGAAAGAATGTGCTATTATCGTAAAAGATGGATGCTATTATACCTAACCATCAGTATTATTTCAACACCTCAATAAAAAATCTAACATTTTTGTATTTCTCAAATTTTGTGTAAGACATGTTCAATATCCTGGCAACAACTTGTGCAATTTCCTCCTGCTTCTGTAGAAGTGTCGTTTTAAATGGGACTTCTAATTAGGTCAAATATGTTAAAAAAAATCTGGAAAGGCTGAAACCCTGCCTAAATGAGGACAGCTCTTCTTTGATGTGGTAATTAAGTTTTAGTAGAACTATAGCAATAATTCAGAAGCCTGAAGAGCAGAGACAGAAAATGTTTGAATGGTCAAATGTTTTACTAACATACTGAGTAGAAAGGAAAGAGAGTAGAGAATTTAGTGGTAGAAAAAAAAAAAGACGGAAGGTGAAAGACAAGAAATGAAGAGAGAACAAAATACTGCAAAGGAAAAGGAAAACAATATGAAGGAGGGAGACACAAAGAGAAAAAATAGAGGTGTGAGAAAAGGAAAAAAAAGAGAAGAGGAGATGAGATCTGGATGGCAAAATGGAAAGTAAAATGAGGTGGAAGCATATGACAAGGAAAAAAAAAGTGAAAAATGAAGTTTATTTTAAAATGTGTGTGTGTCAGCCATAGCAGCATCTGAAAGGTGAGGAAATCCATAGCAACAATAGCAGAGTTGACAATTATCTGTTAGAGCAAGGCTCTCAGTACCTCCTGTAGGAAAACTAATAAAATGTCCAGATAACCATCTGCGTATGCTCACAGCTTGACTGCAGGAACTTCTGCCATCCCTTACAATAATACAGTCTAACAGCATCTGCTTGAGGTAGGCATCATTTCTTGTCATTTCTGCACTGAGCAGGCAGTGACATGGGAACACAGTTGATTTTTGCCATTCACATACCACCATGCAATATGTTTTGTTGTTGCCAAGATCAGAACTCTGATCCAATAACTCCCAGGCTTCCAGCTCATGTTCATGCTCTGTAAAAAATCACTTGGAATCATCACAGGACAATAAGAAGATTGCTAGCAGGCAATCTTATCAGCAAAACCATCTAACATAGACAATTTAAAGATTTCTCTCTATGGCACCAGCTACAGCAATCATCTAAGCATAGTGCTGTGTGAAAAATATGTAACAAATTAGCAGTGTCAAGAGCTTAAAAAGATTGCCAGGCAACCATGAACTGGTTTGCATCATTCAAAGATTGGTTCATGCAAAGGCACTTTATTCTGACTCAGTTGATTACAGCCTTTCTCCATCACCCATACACATTAGGAACTGAAAGTGGGGTTACCACCTGCCTGCTCCATTAGCAGCAAGACAATTCCTGCTTTTCATTCTTTGTTTTGCATACTCTGTGCTGTGCCCAAGAGTGGGAGAAGAGAAGATTCAATAGTGAAGCCTAATTGCCATTTCTTTATGATTTGAGCTGGAAAAACTGTTGCACAGAAAGCAGAGAAGTACTCAGTATCCCTGGGATGAGGATATTAGAGAACTAAACCTTTTAAACTAGGCTCTGTGTACATCCTTCTTCCATATCATGATTAGCTATTCTGAAAGAGGACTGACATGAGAAAAATAGAACATGTCTCCATAACAGAATTTACAACATTAGTTGAAATAGCTTCCTGTAATTACTTTTGTTGCCATTTTTGTTACCATTTTCGTGATGCTTTTGGATTTCACTCAGTCTCATCATGGTAAATGCTTTTGAAAATTGGCCTGCAAGTTCTGATAAACTTGAATTTCATACAGGTGCAACCATGTTGTTGGTATGGTGAGACTTTCGACTTGTGCCTCCAGAAGCTGAAGACTACTGGGAAAAGCAACAGTGATCAGCATGGACAAGAAGACAAACCACATCTAGACAGTATCTAGATCTACTCTCAGGAGCATAAGATTCACAAGCAATTAATTCTAAAAGAGCTGGTGAGCAACCATCAAGAACAGAAAAAACATTTCAAGGCCCCCAGGTAACTTTGACATCCAGGGCAAACAGTAATTAAATTCAAGACCTTAGTTCTAATCTGGTATTTTGATGTCTGAGAAGAAACAATAAAATTTACAAGCTCTTAGTTTTCTCTTCTTCCACCTTGCCCAGCAGGAGGTGGAAATTAGCCCATTGCACATCCAGCACTATCTTACTGGAAACTAGGAAAATGTAGCATGGAAAAAACTCCCAAGGCTGAGATGATGTCTTATTTTTGCATACAAATGTTACATAACTGAAATTAAAATGATTACATATTGAAGGGAAAAGAAGCTTTCAGAATCACATTAAGGATATGACATCATTTGGACAATCTCAAGCCTCAAAACACAGTCCCATGAAGACCCTTCACCAGTGCAGGCTGCTTCAAAGCTGCTGATCTCACAGGTTTTGCCTATGAACAGTGAGCTCTGGCCATTTTCAGGGGTTAGGATGAGATGCACCGAGCTGCTGATGATTAGTTTTTTTTATTTAGAGGGTCGTTGTGCAGAAATTTTTAAAAATTGACAACATAAGGCAGGCCAAAGGGGCTGCCAACAGAAGTATTCTACATATATGCCTCTCTGCATGGACCAGAGAGATCATTTCACTAATATGCACTGAGGTAAGATACAGTTAAAAGGTTTAAAAATTGACCTTCTGTAGTATATTCATATTGTTCTTACACTGTTTTGCTTCAAATACTTGTGGGTTTTAATATTTTTCAGTACCATATGCGTATATATCTATCTATCTATGTATCTAGATAGATAGATATATCTTTCTTCACTGACTGAAGAATGCTTTTTTATCTGTTGTACTTGAAAAGAAATACACTTCCTAAGAGGAAGGAGCAAGTATCACCATGGTAGTAAATTCACTGGAAGAAATTCAGTGTACAATTAGTAAATCAATACTAAAGATGTTAAAAATGTAGAAAAATATTGTTCACAGTCACATTTTACCTTCTAGTGGAACAATATTTGCTACACCAAAATAAAAGGAAGCAAAGGGAAAACTTACATAACAAATAACACACAATAATTATTAACTATTGCATTACTGATTACAAGAAAAAAAGGCAGAACCTTAGGGAATACAATAATTTTCACTTTTAGTTCATGCAGAAAACAATCAAATGCACTTGCATATTTTGT
Organism: Dicrurus megarhynchus; assembly: GCA_013399195.1. Classification (NCBI taxonomy): domain Eukaryota; kingdom Metazoa; phylum Chordata; class Aves; order Passeriformes; family Dicruridae; genus Dicrurus; species Dicrurus megarhynchus. Next base: position 34,471 of record VXAD01001122.1, read on the forward strand.
ACAAGAAAAGAGCACCCACAAAACACTGATTCAAAAATATTTGTCCCTCAAAGTATATTGTATGAACTCATTGAGGACCCCAGTCTTACATCCACCTAAATCAGTGCATGGCACTGGGAATACACTGTCCGTATGTGGCATCATGCACTCTACAACACAGATATAGTTCTCAGCCAAGGGACTTTCTAAGTGATCTTGAAGTGCACAGCCTCCAAAGCAAACCAGACAGTCATTTGATCATGGCTTGGGCTATCCTGAAGGATCGCACCGTACATCCCTACACACCACATATGAATTTTAATATTTAGGACATGTCCAAGAAGCCACTATAAGCATTCTGGTTTTTTAGAAAAATTTTTGAGGTAGTCTGAAGTGTATTTATCCAAGTTAACGATTAATGGGATGACAGTGGTTCAGAGTCCCAGTAATCACTGAAGCTAAACACACTTTGTACACACTTTGTGTACAGGTCTTGGACTTGTTTTCTTAGTCTTGTCCTGGTTCACTGACTACAATGCAAAAGGAACTTTATGGATATCTGGTCTTCAAGTCACTTTTTGATAAGCCTGCTGGGTACTTTTTCAAGCTATTACTTTGAAAAAATCACAGAAAATGATAAGTTATCTTCAAAATGTTGAACTTCACTTGATCCTCAGGAAATGAAGCCGTTGCTCTATGGCACATTGCTGCAAAGAGTAATGTACCTCTATAGTTTTCATTTTGTGCTTTGTGGTATTTGTTATTATTTGGTATTTCTTCTTCTTCTTAAGCACAGATGCTTTTTAAAGCTCACAGACTTTAATAGCATTTTCTTATTAGATAAGACCTGTGAATTGTGATAGCAGTTTTATAAGAGCAGCTAAACAAAATGGTTCTAGCAAATAGATTCAGGGTTTCCCAGATCATCACATCTAAAACTGGAAAAATGAAGTCTCAAAAACAGTAGAAAGAGAAATATTGTTCTTTTGTATCATATAGTTTTAAATTAACAGAAAATGTCAGGCATACTTCATACACACAAATTAAACCACCACATTTAATTTAAAATAAATGCATCAAATGTTATTATGTATGTGTTCTATTATTCTTATGGTCTTCAATAAATCTGAATCTCCCTTTTATTATTTTGTTCTAGATATTCATGAGCTACATATTTAAGAGAATTAACTGCTTTTTATTATCCTCTGCTTCTGTGGAAAACCAAACAACAAACACAATCACTGACCTCTGATGCGTCACAAGTGAAGGATTTCAAAGAGCTGCTAAAAACTTGGGAAATGTTATTCACCTTTCTTCAGTGTGAAAATACAGTTATAGGAAGGTTAAAATGCTGGTTCGCATTTACACTACAAAATAAAAACAGAACTGGAAAGAAAGCGAAGCATAGTCTTGTCCCCTAAGTGTAACCCTTCTCATCTTCACTGCTCTTGTTAACATCTGATACCTCTACGTAACTGGAATTATATTGGGATATTTACCATAATTATGAGCTACCAGCTTCTTTAGATCAGAGCTTTGACATTTGTTCTGGGCACTGCCTTCTCACAAGATCTGTCCAGCTCACTTTCCATTTCAGAGGAAACCATCCTTTTGACGCACTAGCAATTTTACCCATTTTGTAATGGGATGTCATTTGTGATCTGCAGTGGGCAGTTGAGCTCCATTCATTTTAAAAAATGGAAATAATGAGTAGGTAATAACTGGGCTAAAAGCTGTTGCAATAGATATGGTATTACTCAGAGAAGGCAGGAGGCACAGAAGTCAGGCGAGCAGCCCAGGACAAAGGTGTTGCGGGAGTACAGGCTCTATGCCCACATCTGCCCCTAGAAAACTCTGCCACTTGACTTCTCTGCATTTCAATTCCTATGAAAGAGAAACAGAGGATATGACAAAAAAAAATTTGTAACATGCTCCAAGGTCTACTGATAAAAAGTGCCCTGTGAGAGCTGAGTATTACAAATATCCATACCTGCACGAAACAAAAAGGATTAAATCAGATTTGTCTCTAGGGTCACACAGCACCAACCTCTGAGCTTTATTGAAGATGTCTGTCATGCTTAAATCCTACTATTTTATAGACTACTGAGAGACATCCAATGCAAAAAGAAAAATAAGGGAAAGGACTTCCTCCAAATTTTTTGCCATTGTAAAAAAACCATTTCCTTCAGCTCAGCCAAAAATGGCCCTTGCTGAAGCTGGTAAGTGGACCCCTTTGTCCTTTCCTCGTGCTTCTTTCTGGAGCTTTCCAGTTTTTCAGATCTGCTAAAAATACTGCCAAGAGGATTCAGCCTTCCCCTAAGAGCCTCAGTAACGCCACATGCCAAACAAAAAGCAACTCCTCTTTCTTCCATTCCCATCCACTGTTCATTAACCGCTTTAGCCTTCTACATTGCTGTGTTGGTCCTTATCAGCTCTTTGATGATTTCCACAATGTTTCCACAGCTCCTCTTTCTAGCTACAAAGCCTTGATTTCCCCAGAAGAAAACAGGTTTTAGAGTGATCCTTTCCTGCAGTCACCAAGTACCTCACATTTCTAAAAGTGGCTGACCTGCTTTCATTACAAATCATCTAAATTTTATTTGTGGTTTACTTCCAGAATGCTGAAAAATTATTGGCTAGATGCATAGCTGCTGTTGACTCCTGAGGAACTTCATTAGAAAAAAATAATTTGATGGCTGACAACTGCTCTTTCTGTTACCTTTTCAGGTATTATAAAACATTCCTCTACAGTACATGAACTAGAGAGAAAAACATCCTTGGGACATCAACAGGATGGCTTTAGCTTTACTTACATTTGGAGGTTCAGACCTCTGTGTGAGATCAAAAGTCCCATTGTGAAAATATTTTCTCATCTAGATTTTATGGTGGACATTATTTCAGTTATGTCTAGTAGGGAGCTGATGTCTGCAGTTTGCTCTTCTCATCAGAAATGGAAGAAGAAAATGGGGGAAATCTGCTTTAAAGCAGCCCTTGAAAAAATTCTTTGGGCTGCCAGGATGAGGACCTGCATTCCAGATGAATGAGGACATCTGATCCTGATGATGACTTTTCAGAGCAGATCAGTCTCTATTTGGGTTTTCAACAGTGTTTGAACCCAGCAGGTCCTGCTGGGAACCCTGTTGAAACTTTCAGAGCGCAACCCTTAAAATTTTAATACATATTGGATCCAAACTTTTTATGACCTTAGATAAAATAAAATAAGATCAAAACCATAGAGCAGTGAGGTTTTATTTATTAAAAAAGAAGAGTTTTTGTATTTCTATGTCCAGATGTATTGTTGATTTCTCCTGAAAAACCCAGCCCAAATATGCATAGCTTTTCTGAGACTTGTTTTTATGGTAAATCTCCCAACAGCTACATGTTGTCTCTCTCTTCTTACTGCCTTTCTCTCCACAGGGGACAAAAACTAGATCTCTGCTCTTCTCAGAATTTCTCAGTTCTGAAACTTTCAGAAACATGGGATCTTTGATATACTGCAGACAGGCATACCGAAAGAGAGTTAGTACAATTTCATAAGCCTCACTTCTTCAATAAAATCCAAGAATTAAGAATAAAGCAAAACTGGAAAATATTTGAGACTGAAGACACTGTGAGGATTATCTTAAAAAATTTGTCCTCATTGCTCTGCTTAACTTTCTCTCCCCATATTTCACGCTTATAAAAAGAAGGTTCTTTGGGGCAAGAACATATCTGCTTTCATGCTTTTCCAAGCTCAGTGGGGAGGAAAATCTGACAACTGAGTACTTTTTATAATAATTTATTACTTGCATCATCCACTGCTGAAGGTTGTATGTCCCAGTGCACTAGCCCTCATCAATATGCATGAAAATCTTGGAGGTCTGAGCCCACAGCTAAAGAATTGAAATTCTCAGGAGATATATTTTCAATTAAAGCTTTTTATGTTAATACTTCAGATACTTCAACAATAATTTGCTGAGGCATGCAGGGTATCTCAGTTATAAAGAAAAGAGAGAGAAATAATTAATGCACCCATTTTGATCTTCTAGTTTCCCCAAATTTATTTTCTTTGTATTTTCTAGAAAATTTAACTGGCAAACAAATCAACAATAAGTCAGCAGCTGCTGTGAAGTTTCCTTAGTTACAAGAACAATCATGTAAAGCAAAATAATTCCACTCTGCAGTGTTATGCAGGCCAGTACAAACAATTCGGCCAACTAATAGCAAGCTTTTCTTTCCCTAGATAGTCTTTGCCGTGTTTCAGTGCATGTCCATGAAAGAATAATTATTGCCAATAATTGATAAATATTTGTAGTGCAGCAATGTCTCTCTAACCCAGATGAGACTCTAAGCCCTTTATGAGAGTCCTTGTACACACAAATTGTAAAGATGATCCCAGCTCGGAAGGCTTTCAAATTAAATCAGTAAAACAGACGAACACCAGGAGAAAAGCATGTGGGTTTGTCCTATTTTGCATGTGGGTTACTAAAGCCTATGAAATCCATAGAAATGTGTAGAATCATAGAATGATTGGGTTGGAAGGGACCTTAAAGATCATCTAGTTCCAACCCCCTTGCCATGGGCAGGGACAGCTTCCAGGTTGCTTAAAGCCCTATCCAGCCTGGCCTTGAACATTGCCAGGGATGGGGCATCCATAATTTCATCCATAATTGTTCCTGTGTCCTATCACCCTCTGAGAAAGGAATTTCTTCTTGATATTTAATCTAAACATACTCTCTTTTGGTTTAAACCATTACCCCTTACCCTATCACTACATGCCCTCATGCAAAGTCCTTCTTCAGTTTTCCTGTAGGTTCTTTTTGGTTCTGGAAGGCTAAATTAACTACCAATGGTAAATTATACAGGCAATTATCTGTGTATTTACATGAAGAGCCTTCTAAAAGAGGAGAAAACTCGACCATGCCACATGGAGTGCACTGCCATTGATGTGAGCATGTCCTTTCTTAGCAATTTTGGAAATTTACAGTTTCTTTGTGGAGCTATAGAGAGCAGTTTGAGGTTGACCGCAGACTTTACCATGGTGTAGCATGAGGTGTTTAGAGGACTTTATAAAGAACACAGGAGTCTCCTTACCTTCCCAGACCCACTTTAGACCACAGAGGAGACTATTAGGCTGTGCATGCTGAAACTGAGTGCCTTTTCACCCAGCAGAGAGGGAAAAAATCCTTGCTAACTTTTTATATTTCCACAGTATTTCAGTTTTATTTTAAAGCTAGGAGTGAAACAAGTAAGGCCAAGGACATAAATGCCAAGGCTCTTCCCAGTGTATGCTGCCCAGCTTTATCTGCAAGGAGATGGGCATGAGATCCTCCAGGGCACACGACTGCACTGAGACTTACAGCCACACTTGGAGCTAAATTCTGAGAAAGCACTTAGACATTTGAAGTGTTCTCTAAACTCAACCACATCTTTAGAGAGTTGTCAGTAAATAAGCTGAATATGAAGGTAGGAACAGAAAATCACTGAGTATCTACCCTTACTGCACTGCTCAAAAACCTAATGTAAGACAATGTCCCTTTCTTTAAGAGACATGTCTGGATGCTTGCTCTGGAGGGCATAGTCTGACAACCAATATTGCATTGCTTATAAAGCAAACAGCATGCAGAAATCTTGGGACTTTGTATTACTTTTTATCTTTTTTTTTAATAGAAAATATATAATGACTTCTACTTGTGAAGAAATGTAAAAATATTGTATTTTACATTAAGTACTTACTTTTAGATTACTAATGAAAGTATACTTTGGAGTTTTTCAGATTCATTTACATACTTCTAAAATCATACATGCATTTGCAATAAAAAAATTGAATAAATGTTAAAAAATCTGGAAAACACTATAGGTTTTTTCTCTAGAAATGAAATAGCCTATACATGGCATGGCCATAGACATCAGCTAGGTCCATGTGACCTAAGAACAGACTGGCTCCATCCAAATTGAGGCCATGGGAGAGAAGAACTGTGAACTCCCAATTCCTGCTTCTACTATGCAGCAATGGAAATTCACAGCTCTCAGTACAGCACAGCAAGTAGTTTCTGACCATGGGTAGGAGATGCAAATTGCTCAAGAGACTTCCTCAGCTACTTTCCCCTTCCCTTCCCTTTTTCATATCAAGTTTATATCCTTTCAGAACTAGAAGACTAAAAATTCATATAATAAGCATTCAAATGTGACAGAGAGCAAATCATTCATAGCAACAGAGGCACAGAGTTGGGAGAAGAATATACCTTGCTCCTTTAGTCAAACGTTTCAGACCTATCAATGGAGGGCTCCTGTGTCCAATATTGGGGGAATCAATTACTGCCAGACCTTGACAGTTACCTTGAAACATGAGCTATTCTTGCATGACTAAACTGCCTTCTCCTGTTCTATGTTTGAATGATTCAGGTTTTCCACTGGTTCACCTAAGACATGATTTTAGCTCTAGTCCCCATTTATTTTCCTTGGGTTGAGGGTGCAGAAACAGTGATGAGCCATTTGCTGTACCAGTACTAGCAAGTACCAAGTGTACACCAAAGAGAGTGTCTGTGGAGGTTTTCCAGTGCTTTTAGCTTACAGATCTCCTATTACTCCAACTCTGGACCTTAACTAGGCAGTTTTTGTCAGCTATTGTGTGGCATAAACAAATGGGGCCTCTGATGAAACCAGACCAAGATTTAAATTCAGCCCTCCAGAGATATGTGCTTACCCCAGTAACTCTTCACCCACCGTTCCTTGTCATGGACCCCTTTCAAATTTCTGTATTTTAACCTGATTCATGTTTCTTTCCTTTATGTATCTTCTTTTATTCTATGATAGTGGTGTATGGGATGCAGTCTGAGTTCCAAGCAAGTACAGCTCAGCTTGGAAAGGCTGTCAAATAATTGGCTTCATTGTGATAGACTGAACTGTTTAGGGACAATGACTCAAAGCACTCCCTTATTTGTGGAGAGCCAGGGTGCTTTGTTGAAATGGAGGTGGTGAGCTTCTGATCTGACAAAGCAGAGGGTGGATGATGGGCTACAAGTGAGATAGGAGGCAGATCCTGTGGTGCCTCTTCTCGTGCTGATTTGCCCTCCCTTGCACAAACCACTGGGTTGTGGGGTTCCCCCTCCTCTCCCCAGGGAAGTACCAGGACACTGGGGTGTGGCCTGAGGTGGTTCATCTCCACTGATGGACCACAATGGGCCATAAGGAGCTGGTGTGATGGGCAGCTGTGTTGCACTAAAAGATATCAAGGACATGATCCACATTACATCATCCAGCTTGAAGCTCCCTGCTCCAGGTGAGGTACCTGGGCGTTCCCACCTGAATCTGAGTGAATATAAACTCAGTGGATGTTATGTTCCTTGGATTTTCCCAGCGATTTTTCTCCACCACCTTTCCAGTCTTCCCCACCTGGCAGATCTGGTCTGTGACCACCACTTTGACCAAGACTGCACAGCAACCAAGACTTCTTGTGGTAATTACCACACATGTGGCTGTGGATTGTTGTCTACATGCACACAAGACATGGTAAGTCATCCCTCCTGAGTGGTTGTATCAAAAAGTCTTTTTACAGTTGTGCGTGGATTAAAAAAATTACCTGCTGCTCTAAGAAGAATGTATTTTTGAATTTCTATAACTTTGTCTTATCCTAATTGCAACTTTGCAAATTGTTATCAGCTACAACCAACATCCTTGCTCCAACAGACCTCTGAATTCTTGGATGTTTCAATTAATTGCTTCTGTCTCATCCAACTAATCTCCATTACCTATTAGTTCTTCTTAAAAATTAAATGAAAATGTATTTCCTAGCAATTGTAACAGTAAGGTGATACATATGAGAGGCAATTTAGCTTTCACAAAGATCTGAGCACAGGACAGAAATCTTTGGGACTCTTTTGGTTGCTTGCTCCTCCAGGATAAAGAATAACAACCACAAGCAAAAGCTGTGACTTTAAAGGTGTAAAAAGGGGTTTGAACTCACAAAAATACAAGAAGAAAATTGGATTAAAATAGATACACTTTCCTCAAAATTCCTATGTGCCATTCACAGTGATATATTTTACAGAAATCCTTTTGCAAGTTAGCAGTGCCAGCGGGAGCTTCTTTCACACATGGACAAGAAGTGCCCATTGGCAGCTTGGTGGCTGACCAACACCTCTAGTTCATTAATAGGTGACAGCTAAAACAGTTTCAACATTGCAATCACTATTGCCTTATTACTATTACCACTATTACTTATCAAGTAATGGTCCTTTGCTGATCTGTCCAATTTCTTCCTGGTCCCTCCAAGTTTGAAATTGTTTGGACACAAGAAAAGTTTTGCTCCAGGGTGAATTTAGGCACCAGTCTGTCCTGAAGCACAGGCAGAGGGATTCATGCAGTTCTTTCTGCTGCTGAAAAAAAACAGATAATCTTTCTTTTCTGCTGTTACTTCTTAAATGTTTTTCAATGCTCTTCAGTACAAAACCCCAGGAGAAGTGATAAAACTCCACTGACTGATTCTTTTTATATATGCTAGAAACTTGTGCCCCTAGCCAGAAAGCTGTTTGCAGGAGAAACATTTCATGAAAACTTGCAAAGACAGTCCAAAAAGAAATAAAACCCCTTGTGTAAACCTATACAGGAGACTCTTCTAGAAACAACTTCTCCAATGAAGTCCAAGGAGCTTGGCAGACTGCTTGTCTTTCATGACAGCTGTTGTGGCATCTGGCTGCCTCAGGTCACCAAAGTGTTGCTCCCTCTGGGAAGATGGATGGTAGTCAGCAATATTCACTGTGTAAGACCCAGCAAATGTAAACTTGCAATCAATTTTAATTACACTGGTAATTACATATTACTACATATTACATCAAATATGCAAATGATTCCAAGAAATCAGGTGTGGTTCCAACACCATAACTGCATCCATTCCAGCAAATTAAATGACTTTTCCCTGGCCCTGGAGCAGCCTACAGCCACTTTACCACTCCCTTGGCCTCCACGATGACAGGGTGTCAGACAGGCAGCCTGCTGAAAACCACCCCCAGCCCACACTAAATCTAGACCTGGCTAAGACAGTTCAAGTCAGCCCCGGACAAAATGGTAATGACTGTGCCCAGCAGGATGGGTGATTACAGGTGCTGGAGCCTGTGGCCTGACACTGATTTAATATTATCAGTGTAGACAGCAAGCCTCAGGAACCAGAATAGCACCAAGAAGTTTCTTCTCACTTCCCAAGTGCAGTATTGGTGGGTTATGACCTGGTAGCATTCTCCATCAGTTGGACATCTACTTAGTCTTACAGCTGACACGTCTGCTTCTGCATTTCTGTTCCTTTTCTAGAACAAACCCTACTATTTTAAGGTGGCTATGTACTCTCAATCTCATCCAATCCAATCATGTCCAGTCTATTCCAGTGCCATCAAGTCCAATTCAACCCTTTCTGAGCTATTGTAAGTATAAAAGAGCAAAGTTTGGATTCTCTGCCCTCTTTCCCTGAGATGTATATTTTGAATTCTAGAGATGGATGTAGAAATGAATGCATGATGGAGTAACTTAGAGCTTCCTACCACATAAAAAAATTGCATCTGTTTAAACAACATAAATTACAGGAGTTTATACTTCCTTGAAGACTCTTGAAATCAGTAGGCTAAATTGAGAAGGACTTTGGCAAACAGAGCCCAACAAGCCTGTCTAAGGAGTCTAAACATGAGTTTTAAAACATGGGTCTTAAAATCAGTCAGGATTTCACTTTTCATCATTTGACAAGCAGAGAGGGTGGATAAAGCAAGAAGGAGAGTGTAAGATAAGTCGAGCACTGTTGCACTAGATTTCCACTCTGATCCATGGGAAGAGACAGGTACCCTCAGATTTACAACACTTTGTATAGCAAGGCTTCTGTACCCAATGCATTTATTTTGGTTTTTATTTTCAGAGAGGTATGGTACAGTTAACATGATTTTGCAAGACAGGAGACACAACAAGTAATTGTGTATTGATAGTGTTTTTTCAGGGAGGGGATGCATAAAAAGTGGTGCCTCCCCACAAGAAGCTGTTTGCCCGTGCTGCACTGAACAAGTCAAATCCTAATGAGCTATCCTGAAAAAAATATTGTTCCGGGAGGAACAGGAAGCAGTAACTGCCCTAGGACCATGTGGAAAGTGCTGCCACACTGTGCTGTTTGATGCATTCACAACACTGCTCTCTGCAAGATGACATCAGCCCTCTTGCAATTATTAACCTTTTCAGCCCAGGGTCAGTGAGGCTGCAGGGCAGGTTTGCCATCCATCGGAGCTGATGGCGCTCCTTGCCTGGTTCTGCTGCCACTCCCACCCAAGTTACACTCAGGACAGTTGCCACCATCCCTCACCTTCACAGCTTGCAGCAGAGGACCCAGATGCAGGAGGTGAGGGAGATGTGACAAAGGCACAGCAGGCTCACTTTACCTGGATCAGCTTCACACAGCAGCACACATGAGCATGCAAGATAAGCAGTGTAGACCACAGCATTGAAATCATATTGGCAGCACTGATTCAAATAGACTGCCTATCTCCCACACAGACAGCACCATTTGAGGGCAATGCCAATGCTTGCCCATTTGAAAGAAATGTGAAATTGCCCTAGTTTCAAGTGAATTCTTTTAGGACAGGTGATTCTACTTCTCAGCAGGCAGGGGCTGCCTGATTTGTTACTCATTTAGGTGACGTTTATGTTCCAATAATGCTCAGAAAGCTTGACCAGAAGCAAGACTGAAATTGTGCAAGTAGAGGCTGGAAGGGTGCCAGCTTAGTTAATGGTTGCTCCTGCCCTTCAAAACTTTTATTAATCTTTTTTTTCTTTTCTTTTTTTTTTTTTACTGGAAGGCAGCAATTCTATTCTTAGCAACATCCCTATTCTGTGCATGGTTCATCACCATGCCACCTGGAATTAATATTTACCTTATTCTTAGCCTCAGTTAAGATGAGCAAGTGTCTTCTGGCCAAGTGACCCAAGAGGACCCCAAACATGAAACATTCACTTTTGTTTCTCAACTTTTCCCTGAAACATAGGACATGAAGCCAAGGCGGACTCTGTGAAATTCACAAGCTAGGAAAGGGAGGTGAGCGTCCCCATGCTGGTCTCTGTCCACCACAGAAAACCAGCACTTCTGTTGTCCTGATGCTCAGGATGGCACAGAGGAAGGCAGAGGCAGATAGCTGAAGATTTCTGAGCAAGGTAGAGCTATATTAGCTTTCCTACTAAATAATTCACATTTTCAAAAGGTTTCAAGCCAATTGTTGGCTCTACATTGCAGTCACTGTCAGAGACTGAAACGGTTAATGGCTTAATCATTGTTAAGATCACCAAAAGTCTTTTGTCCACTGCAGCAAACTGCAAAGAAACAGCTGCTCATCTACTGAAGCCCACCCCTTCCTGAATATGCCTCCAAATTTGGATAGCAAAAGAATCTTGGGATAAGATAAGGTGGTACTATTGTCCAAATATTTCAGGTCAAAGGAGAGGAATGTATCCACAAGTGTAAGAGGTTGAACTGCTAACATTTGACCACCTGCAGTACCCACCCAGGTGCTGTAAGAGACTGGTGCTAATGGACCAGTATGGGAGTTTTGTGGACTCTTTCCTTCCACCACTCAATGCATACGGTCTGCAAGCACTGAGACCAGAAGAAGAACAACAGGGTGTTATCAGAATCTATAGAGTGGTGATACCTTTTTTCTACTTAATATGTTTCTTTGTCATTCTTTCTCTCCTCTCCCACACTTTCCTCTCTCTCTTTCTCTCCCCCTCATTTACTGTTAAATAAAATCCATACTGTTCACTTGGGCATATGGTGTCATTTGCCTTAATTCAGACAGAGGTACCTCTCTAATAATTTTAATAATTGGATCATAATGGTCACTCCTGTGAGTCACAAGACATTTCTGCAGGAGGACACCCAAAAGGCTGGGTAGTACCCGATTCAGACATGCACTCCAAAAAGTACATGGCCTTTTGCTTGTATGAAGAGGGTAAATGCTCATATGAAAGAAAATATCTTCCAAATTTTGGGAAGGGTTGTCTTGGAAGAAGGACCAAGTGGATCACAGGTGTAACATATAATGCGGATGTCACGGTGGGAATCTTCTGTAGATCTTCTAGCCAGGACAATGATGCCAATGAATTATTCTTTGAGGAACCAAGGGACACTTCCAAGTCAACTGCCCTTGTCCTAATGGGGGACTTCAACTTGGTAGAAATTAACTGGGAGCACCACACAGCTGGTAGAGCACAGGCCAGAGGATTCCTAAAATACCTGAATGATAACTTTATGGAAGAAGTCCTAAGGGACCCAACTCAGAAAGATGCCCTCCTTTATCTGCTTGTCAACAGAGTGGATCTCATGAGTGAAGTGGAGAGAGGTGGCCATTTTGGCCACAGTGACCATGAAGTGATCAAGTTTAAAATCCCTGTTGACAGGAGGAAAAGTGCCAGCAAAACCTCAACTCTGGACATGAAGAGAGTGGATTTCAGGCTGCTCAGGGGATTAGTAAGTAAAATCCCCTGGGAAGATATTTTTGCAGGTGATGGGGTCCCTCAGTGCTGGTCACTTTTTAAATGTCACCTCCTAAGGACATGGGAGCAGCAATTCCCAAATGTCAGAAGTCAAGCAGGCAAGGCAGTAGGCTGGCTTGGCTGAAGAGAATTCTTCCCTTGGAAATAAGGCAAAAAAGGAAGGTATATGCCCTGTGGAAGCAAGGTCAGGTTTCATGGGAAGAATACAGAGATACTGCTTGCCACTGAAGGGAGAAAATCCTTACAGCCAAAGCTCAGCAGAAAGCTGGCCAGAAACATGGGGACAATAATTTTTTCATATGTATTAATGGCAGTAGGCAGTGTAAAAATAACATCATCCCACTACAGCATAAGGGTGGTCACCTCACAAACAGGGACAGGGACAAGGTCAGAGGTGTTTAACATTTTTTTTGTCCATCTTCAACACGGCTGACAGACCCAGGGGATCTCAGTGCCCTGAGCTGGAGCACCATGACTGTGAGAATGTTCAAGACCCAGTGGACCCTGAAAATATGCAGGATCTCCTGCTCCAGGTGGATCCCTACAAATCTATGTGGCCTGATGGTATTCATCCAAGAGTCCTCAAAGAGCTAGCTGATATTATCGCAAAACCTCTGTCGATGATTTTTGAATGGTCTTGGGAATCTGGATAGGTCCCAGCTGACTGGAAGCTGGCAAATGTCCTAATTTTCAAGAAGGGTGAGAAGTAGTACCCCAGAAACTACAGGCCTGTCAGTCTCACTTCAGTGCCTGGTAAAGTTATGGAGAAGATTATTCTGGAAGGTATTGAAAAACACCTGAAAGATAAAGCAGTCATCAGTCAGAGCCAGCATGGCTTCATGGGAGGAAAGTCCTGCTTATCAAACCTGATTTCCTTTTATGACAAGATAACCCATCTAATTAATCAAGGGAAGCCAGTTGATGTAATCTTTTTGGATTTCAGTAAAGCTTTCGGTACTGTCTCTCACAGTATCCTTCTGGACAAAATGCCCAGCCTTCAGCTGGATAAACATATCATGGGATGTGTGAGCAACTGGCTCATGGATCAGGCACAAAGGGTAACAGTGAATGGGGTGACATCAGATTGGCACCCTGTCACTAACAAGGCTCCATCGTAGGCCCAGTGCTCTTCTAGACCTTCATAAATTACTTGGACACAGGACTCAAAGAGATGCTAAGCAAGTTTGTAGATGATACGAAACTGGGAGGAGCTGTTGACTCCTTTGAAGACAGAAAGGCCCTGCAAAGAGACCTCGACAAATCAAAGGACTGGGCAATCACCAACCATATGAAGTTTAAAAAAGGGAAAGTGACAGATTCATCACCTCGGTCGCCCTGGATGTACAGACAGGCTGGGGAATGAGATGCTGGAGAGCAGTGCTGTGGAAAGGGGCTCGGGGGTCCTGGTTGATGGCAAGCTGAACATGAGTCAGCAGTGCCTTGGCAGCCAGGAGGGCCAACCCTGTCCTGGGGGGCATCAGGCACAGCATCGGCAGCCAGGCAAGGGAGGGGGTTGTCCCGCTCTGCTCTGCTATGGGGCAGACTCACCTCGAGTGCTGGGGGCAGTTTTGGGCACCAAAATATTATAAAGACATTAAACTATTAGAGAGTGTCTGAAGGAGGGCAGCAAGAATGGTGAAGGCACTTGAGGGGAAGCCGTATGAGGACTGTCTGAGGTCACTTGGTCTGTTCAGCCTGGAGAAGAGGAGACTGAGGGGAGATCTCATTGCAGTTACAGCTTCCTCATGAGGGGAAGAGGAGGGGCAGCCACTGATCCCTTCTCTCTGGTGACCAGTGACAGGACCTGAGGGAATGGCCTGAAGTTGTGTCAGGGGAGGTTTAGATTGGATATCAGGAAAAGGTTCTTCATCCAGAGGGTGCCTGGGCACTGGATCAGGCTCCCCAGGGAAGTGGTCACAGCACTAGCCTGACAGAGTTCAAGAACGATTTGAACACTGCTCTCAGGCATTGGTGTGACTCTTGGGAATGGTCCTGTGCAGGGCCAGGAGTTGGACTTGATGATTGTTGTGGGTCACTCCCAGCTCAGCTCATTCTGTGCTTCTGTGATTCTACATTTAGCTACCAGCATCTTCTGGTTCACTAGTTTCCTTTTCAGTCTGTACCATATGAAAACAGTTATTTCTACCTAATAAACCATGACCCAAGATAAAAATACCTTTGTAATTTGATAAGTGAATTGACACAGTGAATGACTGTCCTAGTATAAGTGATGAGAACTAGAAGGGCACAAAACCTAACATGATAAAAAAGACAGTATTTTTATTTTCACTTAGCTGTAATTCACATTTGGAGCAACTGACTGCATTGCCTTCTGGGATATCTGAGATGAGAAAAAATATGACAAACTGAAGAGACTAAATAATAATAACAAAACCAGTGAAAATAAAAGCATTAAATAGATCTTTACAGTTAATTACTAGTGGTCAGGGCAAAAAAAATACTTGCACTTCTAAGAAGCCAGTAAACACATGAAAAAGAATTCATAATGTTGTCAGATCACATTTAGTTGCTTAGTGACAATGTGATATGACCTGATGGATCACTAAGCAACATACTGCTATTCATCAAAATAAATGTCCCCTATTTTCATGAATGTATTGCTTCCTCACACACAACTGTAAATATGCGTACATAAACGTGACACAAACATTTTTGTATCTCAGGAAAAACAGGAGCTCTTTTTATTTTTTTCCTGTTTTAAATGAGAAGGACAAATAATATTGACATCAAGGTTGGTAGCAAGGTCTACTGTGTAAAACTGTGCCCATGAATCAGTACAAAGGCGTTAATGGCTACAGGGACAACAAAAATATAGCAAGCTGACATTTAAGAGAGAACTGTCTTTGTAATTAAACTGCTGATGCGCAAACCTACAACAGAAAAAGTGATCAGAGTAATAAGCCCTAAACAAAGACTGAGAATCAGAACAAACACGTCAATACCTACAGGCAGGGAGTACATTAGAAGTGATTGTCACTGCCAGTAATCAGTGCCTGAAAATGCTGTAGTTGTCAAAGGGGCTCTGCTTTTGGTGGCTGGGGTTGCTTATCTGTCTGTTCAGAGCTCTTCTGTGTAACAACTTTCCACACTCCAGATGTAGGCAGCAGTCCAGCTGAACAGACTTTAAAAAAGATAAATTAGTACAAATGTCAGCTAAAATAGCTGAATACCAAAGGAGTCTCAGCTGTGTTTATAAGAGGGTTTGAGCTTGGCCCAAAGTCTCTCTGTGTCTGAGGAGATTGGACAGAATATCCGCATTGCTGGAAAGTACCCGCTGTGTACGGCAATCTGTGCCCAAAGGGCATGGAGTTATTTATCCTACTTGCTTGAATCATGGTATTAAGGATGATATATGAATTCAAGGTCAAAGTAGCCCACTGCTACCAGACCTTTTTTTTTTACTTCTTTGTTAAAAACCCTCTTCTTTACCAGTGTGGAAGAGGAGCTCTTTTAAAATATTGTCTTCACGATTTTATGCATTTTAACTCTCATTGTGTCTAAACCTCTCCATAACTTTTAACATCAGTACTCTAAAGACAGGCCTGGGAAAACACACAAAAAATAACAGGGGCCTTAGACCCTGTTTTTAAAGCAGAAGCACAGTTACTACACCTCCCTCCCCCATCTGGAAATGTGAAGTGTTGACTTCACAGCAGTGTGGGTAAAACCAGCTGTACTTACTCTGATCAACTCTGGCCAGAGCTGTCTCTTATTGCCATCTCCTTTGCTGTTTGGCAAGGTACATCTCTAAGACCCCTTCAGGATAAGCTGGAACCACAAACATGAGAATCTGCAGTTCTTGCCACCAAGGAGCTCTGCATAGAAGAGCTGAAGCCCACATTTAACAAGCACAATGGTGCCCATATACAGACCACGCTTTGTGCTGCACCTCAGACTGCAGTCCAAAAAGCAATCAAGTATTCCCTCAGCCACCTCTAGAGCTGAATGTGCCATGTCATTCCTCATGGGAGGCAAAGAGGTTGAGCAGGAAACGCCATGTAGTTAACATGAAAATAAGAGTTTTAAACTGAAGTGTCCTTCACTGCAGTCTCTCCAGCTAATTTAGATCAGGTTGGTGTGAATGACAGAGGAAACCTACTATTATTTTTTCTCCTGACAGTACAAGGGTTCTAAAAATTACATGCCTCTAATCCCTCATTAGCTGGTGTTTGAAATTCCCAGGCTGTGTAGCTTGTGCTCAAGGAGAAAGTGACAAGAGAAGAGTTATAATCCCTCTGGCAAGAGCTGTCACCAAATACCTGCTGGGTGATAAATCTACTAGGTTTTTCAACTAGCTTTTTCTCCATGCTTAAACTTCAGGGATGCACTCAAAATACAGAAAAATAAATGAAAATGACACACAATCTAAAATTCATGGCATGTAGCATGACCTGTTTATACCAGCTGATATGTGATGAGTTCAATCTTTAAAAGACCCTTCATATCAGACTAGAAAAAGCACAGATTGACAAGCCGTATATATTCCTAAATTGTTTTTCTAACATTTTCTCGGAAAATGTAGCTTGCAACACTGTAGTTGGCTTGGAAACTGATCTTCCCCCATAATAGCCACTAAGACAAAGCTCTCTATGAAGACTTCCAACATGTTAAAATGAAACTAATAAACCAGGCATCATATTGAATAACACTCTCAAATTATTTGAATTCAATATTCAACAGAACCAACTGCAGCTAACAATTGGCAGGCCAATTGCAGATGATTGCATTTTGCAAATGAACAAGCACAGATAAAAAGCAAAGATAACATCACTGAAAACATTTTAGCTGATAATCACTATATGGTTTGCTGTATTTCGTATTGTACTGCGTTTGTCACACATTTAGTAAAAGCCATGGTGCCATAAGCAACATGACACTTACCCACTGTGCACATTGTCAGCATGCAAACACGGTGTGGTATAATCCCAGGCTGATGCTAGAAGAAACACTTACTAGGCATCGAATCAAAATTCTCTCATTTCAGGGAAAAATTGGTAAGGAGCTTGTGTGCTTTTCAGGTGTAAGCACAGAAGAGCTGAGGTTGGAAGGAACCTTTGGAGGTCATCCAATCCACCTACCTTGCTCAAACAGAGCCACCTAGAGCCAGTTGCCCAGGATCAAATGTGAACAGTAGGCATGCTTCAGTGGAGAATACAAAACATTTCATTCCCAAACAAACATTTCTCTACCATACAGATACAGGTCAAGTAGTGATGGAGTCAGCTTTCTCAGGCTGTGATATCATCTGCCTTTGAGCTTGTTTGTGAGCAGCCAGCGCCGGGGGGAGCAGAGAAAGTTAATCACCTGTATGGGCTGATGTTCTCCCTTGTTGCTTTACATGACAAGAAAGATATCAGATATCAGTGACTTCTTTTTCTTGATGAAATGATCTTATCATCAGGCACTGAACAGTGCAAGTTTTCAGATGGACTACTATCCCACCCGCATACCCCCCAACCTTGTTACTGAAAGCTTGGGTTGGAAACCCCAAACTCAGGGATTTTCAAGGTCAAAGAGGATTTTACAGCCACTGTGCAGGATCTGGATAACAAATAGATTCAAGCCTTTAATCTTCACATGCTACAATTTGAAATATCTTACAGTTATGATAGATGAAGCTTTGCTAACTGATGCATCATCCCTGTAGAAATCAATGGCAACACCTAATAGTTATAGAGTACCTTGTGTCACATGGTCTTTAAGCTCTCTAAAAGACAGAACACAAAAACATAATAACATTAGAAATGCTCGGGAACAATTCTGGATTACCCTATAGAGTGTTTTCCTGTCCTCAAATTAGTCAATTATCCCCCAGAAAAAATATTTTATTTTTATATAGCTTTATGACTTTTACAAATAAATATTTTCATTTCTGCTGTTTCACAGGGTCTCACACCTCCCAGTAGCATGAGGAAACAACATAGACAGATCTCGAAATCTGTTGATACTGACTACTGTTGACGCCTTGAGGTGGCCACCTAAAAACAGAGGCTAGACAAAAATAAGAGAATAAAAGTAGGTGTTTATTTGAAAGGCCTTCAAAGGTACACCCTGGGCACTCAAAAGGCTACACCCAAGATGGACGCTGGGTCATGGGTTCTTCACACTTCTATAAGTTTGGTCCATTTGTGTATCAGGGTTAATTCTCCAATTATAACTTCAGTTAATTATGTAATTACCCCAAGTTTGCCCCTCCTTTTCAAAGGCTTTTTGTTTACACATTTTGGGGCCTGGTGTCCTTGGAGAGCAAACCTAGAGAGGGTTTGTTATGTCTAACCAGCATGAGAGAACAGTAGTTAACAGGCCACACAAAACTTCAGAGCTACACACTAGGCAGTACAGGATTTGAAAAATATAAAAGTTAAAACCTAAAGCATCACTGTCAATAGGGTAGGCACAACCCTCTGACAAAAAGAAAACCAAGTTTCAACACATCTCTCCTTGCAGCTTCTAGGCTCCTGAAGAATTCATCACAAAAGGAAAACAAGAGTCTCTGGTGAATTGTGTTGTGCGGAAGGCTTAGCGCTGTTATGGTCAGTGAATAGCAAGGGCATTAGCAAGGAAAAATGTATACTGTCAGTGAGACAGTGCCTGAGAGTTTCCCAGCAGGATTACTCCAGCACAACAATACTACAGATGGTAAGAGAATTTCAATATAGGAAAGGCTCTGAGGGAGATACACACACATGTATATAAAATACATTCTATCATTATGGTATTATTGCATTATTAGATTATTCTATATACATTAACACAGTTCATGAGCCATTACATTGAAATCAGAATGTTCATGAAGTAGGGTGTTACTGAGTAATTTCCATTCCTAAGTACAGAATGCATACCAGGAATGCACTGAATATATCAACAAGAGCAGTGAGCTACACTAATGCAACTTGGTTTTAGCAAATAAACATCAAAGAAGCAAATATAATGTTGCTCATGAAGCAGTTTCCTCTCCTTGTCTGAACATGGGTCTCTCCTTTGCTTGAATACTAGCCTCTGCAGTGCACAGAAATACTTTGGTGGTTGTTCCACTGAATAGATCACCTTTTTTCAGAGTAAAGAGAACTAACAGATGCATTGATATCATGTCTATAGTCACAGATTTGAATGAAAGATGCAGTTTCCCGCAGCTGATAGTTTATTGCATTAATTTTGGTTACACAACCAGAAACAGAGCCTTCTTCACAGGTCACTGGAAAATGAGGTTCTTCACAAGCCTTTTTCACTCCACTAAGTAAAATGACCACCAAAGAGATGGGCTAGGATTCATCTGCACCACGACTGTGTCTGAGACAGTCACCCTGTGCTAAGTTTGAAGTCAGTTCTAAGGGACAAGCGCTTTCAGAGCATAATTCAGTGGATGTGATTTATGCGCCTGCCTTAGGATGACATTAATTTTCTCCTGCTGTCTGGAGGATGCATATTTCCATCTTTTGACTGTAAAGTAAGTGGCTAAGGTCTATTGCAAGATTGTCTGGTTAGTAAATACTGTGGTGACTAGCAATGATTGACAGCATAGCTTGCAGTTCCTGAATAGTTACCCTGTGGCACACTGCAGATTCCCAAAGGACCTCAGCACTATCCAAAATCCTCACAGCTGGGCAGGACCAAAGTAGTCAGCCCCTCTCCCAGTGGGAAAGGGAAGAGTCTCCCATATTCCCAAAGTATACTGACAAACAATGTTAATTGATTTGCAGAAAGGCTAAACAGGACACTCTTCCTTGGTAACATCACAGCAGAGAACAAAGGTCAGATCTTTTTGGCAAAAAATGTGCCTCTCTAGAAACAAATGCAAGTTGCTTTACCCAGTCAGGAATGATCATCAGAAAAAACAAATTGTGAAACCATTAACTACCCCACAGTCACCGTGCTGGAGTGATCTTAGGTATAGTGCAGAGCAAGAGCTGGACTTGACTCAGCAATGTCCTTTCTGTAGCGAAAAAGACATCATCAGGCTCAATTATAAAAACAGAGCTGTAGCTTGAAGATGCAGAAGGTCATGGGCACTGCTGTTCAGGAGATGGACAGGCAGAGCACTAGGAATGATCAGAGATCTATAAATCATGTTATATGAAGAAAAACTGAATGCAGTGGGATTTCTTAGCCTAAAGAGAAGGCTGAGAGAAATATAATAAAGCTCTCAAGTATGTAAAAGGGTGCTGCAAAGTGAAAAAGAACAATCTTTTATCTGCATCTGCATTAGGCTGGACAAATTAAAATAAATGGATTTAACTTCCAGGATAGAAAATCCATGGAACAGCTGAGGGAAAACTATGTAGCAGTAAGAATGGTACAAGAATAAAACATAGGGAAGACTCTAACACCAGAGATTTTCATGAGTATGTCAGAACCAGACATGGCATCAGCATAGGAGAAGGTCGAAAGAAATAACCACCTGCCTCACAGCTCCTTTACAGGCTACCCCACTGCTCGGATCCTGCAGTCCCTATCACAGACAGTCAGCATTAAGTAACAGTCTCCTCCTGGCATTTGTTACATGGCAGCATGGAAAGGAACAACTTTTCTGAGGAACAGAGATTGCTGTGGGATGCTCACGATATAACAAAAAACTTAGTACATTCCCCTTGTGACAGTACTACCAGCATCCTCTTCCCAGGACTCTTTGGATTGTGCTACACGCTGAGCTGCTCCCCCTGCAGAGGTTACCTCAGGTTGCTACTTATTTTGCTATTGGTGAGACTTTCTTTTCAGCTTTTGACTATAGTAGAAGGATTCAGACAAGTAATCTCCAAAGACACAAGGTATGTAGTACCAGATCCCACAGTTCTGAAATAGTTCAGAAATAGTTTGGATTACAAAAAAAAAAAAAAAAAAAAAAAAAAGAAAAAGCCCCACAAAAAGTTACATAAAAATAAACACAGTACAAACAGATGGAAAAACACCTTTCTACAGTGTTATTTGACACCTCTCCCTTAAAGCATGAAAGTGCCTTTGAAGTTCGACATTAACTGCATACATTATCACATATTAAAGGAATGAATAAATAAATGTTTGGGCTTAAAAAAAAAACGTCCTGGAGATGAATCTCTAGCTGATAATGTTGTTAGTCAGCAACTTCATGTCTTCAACCTCCTCACAGCCAGAGCTGCAGCTCAAGGCAGAGAAAATCTTGAGAGTCATCTCTCTCACTAACCTGAGAACTTGTCCTCGTTCATTGCAAACAACCTTGTCAACTGTAAGGACTCCTGGTAGGGAAAAAAGCACATGGAAATTTTTTGACTGTTTTGTTAACTCATACTATCACCTGGAACTAAACAGAAACTGGTTAAGTGTACTATGAATAACCATGTCTTTATGGGCCATAAATCACAGTCCCAAAGACAATTCTCTGTCTTGAACACAAGGCTGATGCTGTAACCAGCCTTCCCCAGCTCCAGTTCCTATTCCAGCATGTCTGGACCAGCATCTTTGCTAGATGGACAATTTCTCCTTCATTTGTTTGGCCTTTTCCTCACCTTTAGAAATGTAAAAATGGAAGCTATCTGCTCTTGGTAAGAGAAAATAAACATGTACTTGCAAGTTGCTGTTGCTTTGCATAGAAAAGTTGATGAAGGTGTCTTAGCGGAAGACAGTAACATCTCTTTAGTTTAGGATGGAGGATTTTACCAATCTTCCATTTTTTAAGGTATGTAAAATTTTGACAATCTCTCTCAAAAAAAAATAAAATCTAAACTCTGATTCTTCTGAGCAAGGTACCAGGAAGAGCGAGGAGGTAAATTTGGGTGTGATTTTCATTTGATTTGCCCTTATGTAATCAGTTAAACCATGCACTACCCTTTTATTTAATACTCCCTTAACATTGGTGTCAATGATTGTAGAAGGTGTAAAGGAGTAGGAGACCTGCTTTAAGCTGTAGTGTTTGACACTAGCCTGTTTCCCCAGATTGAGGTAAAATTAACTAATATACTGTTCTTTGACCAAAATAAAGCCAAAAAGAGGCTTAGAAAGCCCCTACCCCTTCCCACCTCTGTGTTGCAACTCACCTTCCTCAATGGTGGCATGTGGGACCACACTGTAAACTGGAGCCATGAAAACACAGGGGTTAGAAAATAGTCTGCCTGGCAGAAAGCTGCTCCTATTTTTAGTCCAGAGCATTTCCACTGTGGGTTTAATG
The DNA here is from genome assembly GCA_013399195.1 of Dicrurus megarhynchus. Classification (NCBI taxonomy): domain Eukaryota; kingdom Metazoa; phylum Chordata; class Aves; order Passeriformes; family Dicruridae; genus Dicrurus; species Dicrurus megarhynchus. The sequence goes on from VXAD01001122.1 coordinate 57,104, forward strand.
CACACCCACAGGCCCCTACAGCAGTACAAGCCCCTACAGCAGTACAATGGAGCACCTGGCCAGTCCTTCCTGCAGGTACCAACCACTCTGACCCAAACCCCATCACAGCCCCAGGCACCTGCCCACTCTCCTGTGTCATCTGGGCCAGATTCTAACAAAGGAGGAAAGCCAAAATTATGTGGAATTAACTAATCTATGATTTCTAACAAAGTTTGAAGCCAATTCAGTGAATTATTCAGCATCTCCTCTATCAGTAATTTACCATAAGAATAAAAAACCAGAAGCCTAAGCAGCAGAGCTCTGTTGGCTGCAGTGCAAGGGTCATGGCCATCCTGGATCTCAGGAAGCGCTGAAGAGTATCATCACAAGGGGTTTGAGCTGATGAAACCTGAGGAGCAATCACAGAGACGGAGATGGTTTGGGACACTGTCCTGGTCTTCCTCTCCTGATGCCAACATGAGAGTAGAAGCACAAGAGCGCTTTCGAGGACAGCCTTAAGCAGTGCCAGGCTGCCAGTACAAGGCAGGTGAAGAGGCAATGTGCTGCAGCCAGGCAGTGTTATACTCCTCATCTTGTCCCTCCTTCCCTTTGGTCTGGGTTGCAACCCTGTCTGCGAGGGCACAAAGGCACCCAGCTACAGCTGACTGCTCATGGAACAGAGGAGGAGGAAAGCCCCTGCTCCAGTGCAAGCACCTTGCCCTTTCTCAACACAACCACCTCACCAGGCAGCAGAGTTTTCTGACTTTCAGACTCCAAATGGCATCATCTACAAGCATTTCACACTTATAAGGAATTTTCTCTTGGGTTCTAAGTCACAATTTATTTAAAAGAAATATCTTTTCTCTCTAGAAATTGGGACCGTTTATCAACTTGTACAACTTAAAGGCTTGCATTGTAACAACTGAGGCAATTTCAGAATAATTGATGAAAAGACTTGAAAGCTCCCATCATTTCCCATCTTATACCATGTCCATCCTGGAGCCTGCAGATCAGGCCCCACTTCCCTCAAGCACTGTCAGTCTCTTTTTTCTTTGCATTATATTCAGTCAATCTCATCTTGCCAAACTCGTGTCCCCTGCAGCGTGGCAACATGGACATGAAAGCACTTCTACATCCCAGAGAACTAAACTAACCTCTAAAGCAGTGATCTCCACACAAGAATTAAGAAAATATAAAACCACACTGAAGGCCAGACATCAGGCTGAATTAGAGTTTTTCAACCATCAGTATGATGGCTGTACCTCTGCTGGCTCTGCAACGCAGGGCTGCTCACCTCTGGGTTGCCTCACCATTTCATTGTAGCACAGCACACAGCAGGGGATGTATTTTTACTATTTCAAAACCAGAACCACTGAGTTATGAAACTGAGACAAGAAAATAATTTAATAGCCTGCCTGATTTTGCTGGTGAACGCAAATTCTTAACCAATTGTGTCCTGGGGTGCATCAGGACATTGCCAGACATCTGAGGGACGTGATTGTCTCACTCTGCTCTGCACCAGTTCAGCACATCACCAGAAATGTTCTAGACTTTCACATCAGTTTGTGCAGAGCCACAGGGCCTCTTCTGGTTTGTGGGTTTATGGCGTGGGATGCCAGTAGGTGATGACTATTGCTCATTCTTGCAAGGTGCTTCAAGTCCTAAATTCCAAAGGAATTCAGGGAATACTGAATGGCTTCTGCTGCTGGCAGGATGCAGCTTTTAACGTAAGGCTTGTCAGTCATGTGTCCTGAAGTTAAATAAAGGCTAAATGAAATTAAAAAGTGCTGAAAACCATTGTTTAACTGGTGTCTGTAATACAGTCTAATAAAACATACAGTATACCTTCTCTTGGAAATATTACGTTATACATATGCATCATACAATGTATGTAATTCATATTGAATATTTATATGTTTGTCTGTTTATGTACATATGTTTGTCTGTTTATGTACCTACAGCTGAAAAGCCCAAAAAATAGAAAAAATGGTCTGCTTCATAATACTGTCAATGTCCTAAAACTTGCAACAACTGTACCTAAACAAAACACAAACCTCAGTAGAACAAGTTCCAGCAAACCCAGCATCTTTGTATGAAAACTACTTCCTTCAAAACTGAATTAACTCTATGAGAAAAATAAACAGCATCCTGTAAACAACATCACACCTATCACTGACAAGATACACACTTGCTGCACAAGTCATGGAAGACAAAATCTAAAACACATTCCAAACTTAGTAAGAGATATAAAAACTAATAACTAAATTAAAAAAAAAAAAGACGTCAAACAACTGCGGACTCTCCATCAGCCACCTACAAATTGCCTGCGCCTACTACCAAGACAGAATGCAATTTTTCTTTGAAAATCCTTCTTGACGCATGCTGTTTCCATCTTAGTTTCATTATGAATGAAATGTTATATTTTGTTATTTTAAAAAAAAAAAAAGCAGAGTGTCTTGAACCCTCCACAGGTACTTCAGCAAGATTCTTCTTGTGCCACAACACCAAAGACTAGAATAGGTAGCCAAGAATTTACAATAATTTGAAGACTTGTAGGTTTTAGGCAAAGAATACCGGGTATTATGATGAACTAATGGCAAGATGATTTGGAAGTCCTCTCTGTTTCTGTGGCTTAGGGAATTCCTAACTACACAGATTTGCAGTTTCCACTACCAGTAGAAGAGACATTTCTGAGTGGAAAGAATACTGTACTTGCAATGTGCTGTTTTCTGGTGTCTTCCTCATGAGGCATCTGGTACTAGATCACAGCATGGATTTGCACTACGCTGACCTTGATTCCTGTCCAACCTGTCAGCTCTTGGACTCTGGCAGCTCTTTGTTCCCCTCCTAGCCCTGTGTAACTGCTGCTTTCAGCTGAATTGTGTAAGAAAGTGTATTTCTTTATGAAAAATTAGCCAGATCTTCATGCTCAATCTGTTGTAATGTCAGCAGCCCCTCCAGTAGGGTAAGGAAATTATCTGAATGTAACAGCTAGTGATGCCTCAAGATCAAGTGCTATAAAACATATATCTCTAAAAACATATTACTTTCAAGTGCAAAACATTCAGGCACACCTTAGTAGTTTTCCTTTATGTGAAGTGCATGGTGCTGAGACTAGGATTCTTTTTCTCCCTGATGGATGCTTTCTCATATGTCTTATAAGGTCTTATGCTGCTGCCAGCCGTAAAAGCAGTGACTGGCAAAACTGCACAGGGTGTTTAGCTTCATTTCCTTTTGTTGCTGAGGCATGGTTTGATGTGTATTTGTTTTGTGGGGTGCTTCAGGTTTGCTAGTAAAGCTGGTTGAGTTGCCATTCTCTGTCTCAGTTTGCTTCTTACCTTTTTGCCTTTCAGTTTTTAATGTCATGCTAAGCTGATTTACTGTAAAGACATGAACAAATAGGCATGTACATGCAGATAAAGAACAGACATTTATCCTATGCTAACAGCTGTTCCTCAGATGTTGTGCCCACATGCATGCAAGACCAGAATGTTTTGAAGAGCATCTCCTGATGCCCACCCCCTCTAGTTGCATATCTAGAGGTCAGGTTGATGGAAGGCTGCCTAAACATGTGTCCTTTTTTCTTGGCCAAAGCCACTTTTCAAGTTAAACCTCCTCATGAGGGCATCTTCTACTACACTGTGATTTTCTGAACCATTTGGATGGAGTTTTTTACCTGCCACTAAACTGTAAAAGTGTTGGCTGTATAGACATCTTCAATAGATTAATATATAGTAATCAAACTTTGTGTCACAGATAGTAGTGTATTAACTTCTTCATGTACAGGTAAGTGGTTCATGTTTCATCCACTTTCAGAAAAGCATGAACTATGGTATATGACATCTTTCTTCATCTCTGGGATGTGCTTTCTCTATTGACCTAGGTTGAGTCTGCCTAGATATCTCAGTTAAGTCTTTTAAGTTAGATAAAATGAAACTGGGGTTTTATCTGTCTAGACAGTATATAAGGATACCCTGCCCTCAGATCTAACTCTCTTCAGCTCTTTTTACCAAAGAGGTACTCACTAAAAAGATAGTGTCTGTGGAGAAACGGTACAGAAATCACAAAGCAAAGGGTACAGTTGGGATGAAAGCTGTTTAAAACTGTGCTTAACATCTATTTTAGCATATTGCTTATTTCCCTATCTCTTCTTTTCTTTAATCAGTTAATAAAAGCATTTATGCATACAGATGAAATAGTGTGATTGAAAGATTGGCCTTAGAAACAACATGTAGCAGATTCCTGCAATCTGTGAACTTCTGTTTATACAAGAAAACTAATTATTCTGCTGTTGAATTTAAGGATGAAAGTCTACAGTGTCACAATCTTGGTGAGCTTATTGATACCAAGATAGCTATTCTTCAAAGATCAAACAGTGCACTGTTTTCTAAGACGAGTCTGGTGACATAGGCTCATATATTCCCCTCAACCCCAACACAATGTATAAACCTCTTCCTCTGTCTTCCTACAGAATCAGCTTTTTTCTTTTTTTTTTCTTACTGTGTTTTTTTTGTTGAGTTTTCCCCCCCCAAAAAAAAGCACTGAATCATCCCACAGGTGTTTGGCTTCCTAGTAATTCACCATAGTAAATTATTCTTCACTTAACAGATTAAGTAATAAATTTGGAGATATATGGGAATTGTTTTTCTCATTTTAAGGGTGTGTCTTCAACATTTGGAATACAGTGTGAAATAAATTCAAACGGTATTTAGCTACTTAATTCTCTTCATCATTACCCCTTTATAATAACTTTAAATTTTATATAAATTTAGGTTTTTGTAAAATGTCAGCCAGGAAGTCTTTGCATAAATTATTATCTTTCACAGTTTGAAAACCAATTTCAGATCCCTTCAATGACTGTGTAGAGGTGACATGCCTCAACATTTCTATGTATTCATGTTAACAAAATAAGATAGAACTCTTAGTAATTCTAAAACTCCTTTGGTAGACAAGGAAAAGAGCAATTTAAAATTTTGATGCTCATTGCAGAATGTTGGACTAGATGACCATTAAAGGTCCTTTCCAACTCAGGATAGTCTGTTCTATGATTCTATGATTCTATGATGCAAAGCTTTCAAGGTGAAATGATGAGTTGCTCACAAGATGTTTTCATGATGAGAGAAAAGCAATTGGGTGAAAGTAAATATTAATTCTCTTTCTCCAGCTTCATTGTTGTCTTCAAAATAGACACACAATGGATGATTTCTCTTTCAACTATTTAGCAACAAGCTATGAAAAGCATTTTGACATTAAATTGTTTGAGGAATCATTGACCACAAAAGGAAGCGCACATTTTTCAGCAAACCCTTTAATTGCTTTCTGGGTTGAAAAAAATAACTAATCTATTTTGTCAGTAACTCCAGTTTGCACTGTATTATTTTAATGGTGGGTGAATCTAAAAAAACAGTACTTTTTAATTTTATGTCATGACCAATTGACAGCTATTTGAAGACCTACAGATATCCAGAGATATCTGGTGTTCTACAATGCAGTTCTCTTATTTCTGCACCAGTCATGACGTTGTTTCTAGCAGCAAAATATAAATACAAACCCAAATATATTTCAAGAGTTCCATTTTTAAAAGTAAAATTATTTTTATAATCTGCATTTATAGAATCATAGAATGGTTTGGTTTTGAAGGGACCTTAAAGATCATCTAGTTCCAACCCTGCTGCCATTGACAGGGAACATCATTAAACCAGTTTAGTCAGAGCCCCATCCAACCTGGGCTTGAACACCTCCAGGGATGAGGGGTCCACAACCTCTCTGGGCAACCTGTTCCAGTGCCTCACCATCCTCATAGTAAAGAATTTCTTCCTTATATCTAATGTACACCTACCCTCCTTCAGCTCAAGGCCATTCCTCCTTGTCTTATCACTACATGCCCTTGTGAAAAGTCCCTCTCCAGCCTTTTGGAAGGCTTCTATAAGGTGTCCCTGAAGCCTTCTCTTCTCCAGTTTGTACAGCCCAGACTCTCTCAGTCTATCTTCATAGGAGAGGTGCTTTGGTCCTGTGACCAGTGCAGTGCCCCTCCTCTGAACTCATTCCAACAGGTCAATGCCTTCTTTCGTTGGGGGACACAAACCTGGATGCAGCACTCCAGATGTCTCACAAGAGCAGAGTAGAAGGGGAGAATCACCTCCCTCGACCTGATGGCCACACTGCTTTTGATGGAGCTCAGCAAACAGTTGGCTTTCTGGGCTGCAAGCGCATACTGCCAGCCCATGTCCAGAGTATCATTCACAAACACCTCCAAGTCTTTCTCCCCAAGGCTAACCTTGATCCGTTCTCTGCCCAGCCTGTTCTTGTGCTTGGGATTGCCCTGACCCAGGTGCAGGACCTTGTGCATTTGGCTTTGTTGAAATTCATGAGGTTTGCACAAGCGCATCTCTGGTCTTCTCCTACAACGAGCGGTTCTTCATTCTCACAATCCCTGCTATCACCTTCTGCGACTTGGATGCTGTGTCTGGAACACTCACTGGAGAGGCAATAAAGTCACGAGTAACTCAACTTTTTCCATGTCCTGGGCAACTAGGTCTCCCATATCCTTTCTGAGAGGACCCGCAGTTTCAATAGTCTTTCTTTTATTGCTGACGTACATTACCCTTATCCTCATTCAGATTTACTTCTGCCAGTGCTCTAGCTTTGCTAACCAGATCGCTGGCTGTTTAGACAATTTCTCTGTATTCCTCCCAGGCTACCTTTCCCTGCTTTCACACTCTGTAAGCTACCTCTTTGTAGGGATGCATTACGCTTAAGCCTGGAGGAAACAATCCTTGAAAACCATCCAGCTCTCTTGGGCCCCTCTTTCCTCCAGGGCTCTATCCCATGGCACTGTACCAAGGAGATCCTTGAAGAGACCAAAGTCTTCTCTCATGAACTCCAGGGTAGTGTTTACAAGCTGTTTTTATCTGACAGTCCCCCTGTCTTTACTGATTAATGCAAAATTTTATTATCATTTATATCATAAAATGCAAAGCATGTTTTTAGATGCAAGGGGATATCTTTCCTTATTGACAGGATTTAATCACAGACCACAGTAACAGACCATGCAAGAATATAAGTCAAAGAATCAAACACACAAGAACAATATTTGGACACAAAGTTAGATGATGATCACTTTGACAGTTCTATCCTGCTGCATGTTGAGTGAACAAGCCCCAGGTGTTATGTCCCACACCACTATTGTTTACTCCCTGGTGATATATGTGAAGGATCTTCTTCAGACAATGAAAGTTAGAGTACTCAGATAGTATTCTTTCTGTAATTCTATCTGTAATTCTTTCAGATAGACTTTAGCTCTCCTGTAAATTCATCCCAGTGTATTTTGTGTTTCACATGCAGAAGAACATATATCCATATACAGTCAGAGAAATATAGGATGCATTCTTTGTGTATGTCTCAGATAAATCACAATGTTTGAGATCAAGTATGTGCAACTTTATTTTAAACAGGATTGCTGGCAAGATGAAACAGCCTTCAGCAACCATAACTCAGATTCCCTCCAGAGAAACTGCTTGCACTACTTCTCTTGACAATTCCCAAATCTTCATCTTTTTCTGACCAGGCTATTCAATCTTCACACTGCAGACTTCCAGCAAAGTCATGGGGAGTCCCTAAGTTCAGATTTATTGTGAGTTTCTTCCCCTCAGAAGTCCGCAGAACTGCAACTCAGTCCTGCCAGTATGGTAAGCTCCAAGGGAAAACTGCTCTCAGTGCATCTCTACCACAGGGCTCAGAAGATTTTCTCCTGCAACAGCTTTAATGCTAAAAGTGCTTCTCCTGGCAGTACAAACCAGCTCATGACAGTTCATTATTCTTCTTTTTCGAAGTTGCTAAATTTGCATGAATATCTCCACAGGGCACTGGTGAGGGGTGCCCTGGGAACAATCAGGCAAATCCAGGAAAAGATAATACATTATTTTACTTAAAAAAACCTTTTCTGTACTTCTAATCCATCTTGCAATAAAACATACAATGCTCATGTGCAGCAAGTATTTGCTGGCTACAAAAAAACCAATCCCATAAGTACTTTTGTTCTGAGTGCAATATCCTTTTTGCTATTCATGATCTATACAACATGAATATATGTTTAACAGTCAAACCAGAAACACAAAGCCATGTTTATGACTCTTCTTACTACTGTGAAATTTATTGAAGTCTAAGGACAGCTTATGGGGGAAAAAATTTTTGAGATTTTTCTCTTGTTTTTCTTATGACCATGGGTCTCTCTAGTCTGAAAACAAGACTTAATCAATTTATTATCAGGGCTGTGAAAAGGTTGAGTTGAGTCAACCTGCCTTTTACTTACGCAAAAGATGAAGTGATGACTCATAAAAAAAGAGGGAAGTAATCACCCTCAGGGACACTTGAAAAAATAAGGAACAGGTTTAAACTAAGGAATATGTAGTCATCCAACAACTCTGCACATGTTCTACACAGCTCTTACTAAACATCAGGTGGGGGAAAGCAACAGTCCAGCTGATGTTAAGAGAGTGATTCACAAAGAGTAGTTCTTCCTTGGGGAAGTTGGTCTCAGGATCGCAGCCACATGCCAGTGAGGAGAGATGCTCCATTATGGAACAGTTCACAGACCCAACATTAGTCTTCTGTTTCAGGACAGCAGTGTCTCTAAGGTAAATTTTGCCCTTGTCCACTTTGTCCACTTTGTCTGACTGGAGCTTATGTTCTGGGAAATAAGTGTATGTGCCTAGTCTTTGAAACAGGAGCCATCCTTTTCTGGAGTACCTGGATTTTTAATCTATTTCCTTGCTATTAATTTTTAGTGATGAGTTTAATAGCCCTGGTTTAGATTTTAGCATAGATACACAGCAGTCAAAACAGATAGCACAATGAAGACAAAGTGACCTTACTATGTTTTCTGGAAAAGGAGAGTCCTCATGAGGTTTTGGAGGAATTTATTGTCTCTGCTTCTGTCATGATTTAGCCACTGTCTGGACCTTTACACAGGACCATACTGGATCTGTATCTTAAGCTACTTAGCAGTAAAGGCTGAGAGACTTGATTGTTTGCTAAGCACTACTCGTGAAAGATGTCCTCAATACCTGTGGACAGGAGGTGTCCCCACTCCAACCAAACGGCTTAAAACATAGACTCAGGGCTCCAGCTGGTACAAAAACTGTTATATACATATTTTATGGTTTTATCCAAGCTTACAAAACACTGCAATGAGGTCCTACAAGAGCACAGATGATAAGACCTACCCAAGAGTACTGGGAGAGCTGCCAGAAGAGCTCAGAGAGACACTTTCCATCATTTACCAGCAGTCCTGGTTTACCAGGGAGGTCCCAGTAGACTGGAGGTTAGCCTAGGTGACACCCCTCTATGAGGAGGATCAGAATGAGGATTTGGGGGACTACAGACTTGTCAACCTGACTGTGGTGCTGGGGAAAGTCATGGAGCAGATAACCTTGAGTGCCGTCATGCAACACATACAGGACAACCAGGGCGTCAGGTGCAGCCAGCATGAGTTTGTGAAAGTCAGATCCTGCTCAACCAACTTCATCTCATTCTGTGACAGGTTGACCCACTTAGTGGATGAGGGAAAGTCTGTGGATTTTGTCTGCCTGGACTTCAGTACAGCTTTTTACACCATTTCCCACAGTGTTCTCATGGAGCACAAGTCTGATGAGGAGCAACTGAGGGAGCTGGGGTCGTTTAGCTCAAGAGAGACCTTATCACTCTCTACAGCTTTCTGAAAGGAGGTTGTAATGAGGTGGGGGTCAGCCTCTTCTCCCAGGTAACAAGCGACTGGACAAGAGGAAATGGCCTCAAGTTGCACTGGGGCAGGTTTAGACTGGATAGTGGGAACAATTTCTTCACCAAAAGGATGTTTATGCATTGGAGGCAGGCTGCCTAAGGAAGTGGGGCAGTCAGCATCCCTGGAGATATTTAAAGTATGTGTAGATGTGGCACTGAAGCACGTGGTTTAGTGATGGACTTGGCAGTGCTGGGCTAATGCTTAGACTTGATAATCTTAAAGGTCTTTTCCAACCTAAACAATTCTACGATTCTATGAAAACAACCATAATAATTAGTTTCAGAGGGAATTGCAAATAGCAGTGACCTTTCCTGCGTTCAGAGTGCTGTCTTCATGCACAGATCTAAGAGGACAAATAGAGTAAATTCAAGTGCCTAAGTCTGAAAAAAATCCCAGCAGGATTTGGCACAATCCTGCACAGCTGCCAGCTGGAGATGCCCCACTCCTGGGAGTAGGGAGGCAGATACTCTGATGGGACCCTGGGAAGAGTCTGCAGGACACAGCATCCACAGGAGCATGTGGCAGCTTCAGGAGCTCATCCTGAGCCAAAGTCATCCCAACATTTATAATATCAAACACCTGTAACACTAGCTGGGGAAAAGGATTTTAAAATTCCTTATTTAAGTGCAGGGAAGAAATTATAGTAATGCAGATGGCCTGTAAAAATCTCAGAAACATAGTAAATTGGTATTAACTATCACAATGAGTTAAGAAATATACAAAAGTATCCAGATGTTGAGTGAACACCGCACTATGTCACAATTTATTACACTTGCTTAAAAATTCAAAGCCAAAATGAAATTACATGAATCAAATAGGAAAAACCCTCATCTCTTAAGCAGGACACGTATCACAGTAAAAGTGCTGGTGTAATTGGGGGAGACTGGAAACTGCCTGAAAAATAAAACAATGTAACTTTTACAGGAAGATCCATGTAAACTACTGCACAGATTTTCTCATATCTAATAAGTGCTGAGAGGAACTCGAAGAGGCAAAATTCTACCTACATCTCAGTAGCCAGTTAATACACTTTTATACTGTAAATGGGGGCTGCCTTTTTCACTGGCAGCAATGTCATGGCAGAGATTTCACAACTGATTTTTCACAAGCTGGTAGACTACACAATGCCTTGGCATGCATACAGGCTCTTCCAGGGTAAGCGTGGAACTATCCCAACATCCTGCTGTGATTGCAAGGATGGGCCTTTCTCACCTCTACACACCTGTTACAGATAAGGGAGAGTGAGAAAGAAAAATTGCTAAAGAATTATTTTCCTTTAACAAGGTCAATCTGCTTTTTTTTCACATTTAAGTGATTTTTTTTTAATACACACACACCCACAAGCCAGCTGCTAGGAGACAAGCTAAGAGACAAGAAGGAATGTGCTTCACACAGGCATAGAGCAGCTGTGGTTCTGCTGGTTTTGAAAGGAGAAATGCACAACTGGGTCATTTTTACTGAAGTGCAAGCCTGCAAGTTTCCCATTTAAAACAGACAGCAATCAAAATGTGGCCCTTAAGGTTTCAGATGTCCTGAAGCCCACACAAGGTAAATGAAAAGGAAATAATCCTTCTATTTTGATTGTCAGATTTTACACCTCAAATCTCACCAACATGCTTTAATTAAAATAACTCTTCCTGAGTCACACAGAAAGAGCAATTCTGGTGAAACTGTGAAAATACCAAATAGAGGGCCTGCACTGCCACTTACATGCACTGGCAGGCACTGAAAGCAAGTCAATTGGAGCATCTCTCTTTGCCCCTTCATTCTCTGTAGAATGCCATGGAGCTTCTAAACTGGGAAGACATCACTTCCTCCAGCGGTGGTCCTGCCCTTAGAGCATAGTAGTATCATGGCTTGTCCCAAAAATGTTTTGGATACTGGAGTTATCAGGGGTATTCCACCAGTACTTAAAAAAAAAAAAAAAAAAAAAAAGAAGAAGGGAGAGTGACTGTCAGTCTAACCAACAACATGGTGACATCACCCCATCTCTCATCCTGGAAGAGTCTGTCTGAGCTTTACCACACTGTCTGAGGACACTTCTTACAGGACAGCTTCATCTCATGGAGACCTGTTCAACAATCATGCAAGCAAAAGGACAGTAGAGTTTGATTTTAGGAGTAAATGGCCAGCATTACACAGAAAGCTTGAGGCAACACCCACATTGATTTAAGATGGCACCTTCTCTTCTGCACCAGCTGCAAATACAGAGTGAGCGGGACCGACAGCTGGGAGGCATGAGGCTCAAAGAATTGCAGAGCACTTTAACCCACCTAAACACCCTGCAGTGATAACTATCAGCAACATGTTTATCTACTAAGCTACCTTACAGAAAAAAACAGAAGCTTTTGACATGCTGCTTGAGACAATCTGGCAGGGAGGATGAGCAGGGAGAGAAGGGATGGGGACCTGTGCATGACAGACCTGAGGAACACAGGCCACTCACACTGCCTGATTCCAAGAACTTCTACCACTGTCAACCTCCAGTGCAGCTTAGTGTTAGGTCTGTTTGAAAGTCCAAACCAATGAGCCATGGCTGGCTCCTTGTCTATGCATGACTTATGTCATGTATGTTAGAGGCAGTCTCTCAGCTGGCAAAATAAAATTTACTTACCAGTAAGGGTTTGACTGTATTGTCCTTAAAGCACCATCAAAGCAGATGGGTTAGAAATGCAAAATACAAAGTCTGAAGCACTGTGAATTGTGCAAGCAGAGCAAAGAACACTGAAGGGGAGTTGAAGACTCTGGTTGAGCCTGCAGTTGACCTGAGGCCATGGGAGAAATCTTTCCTCTTTGAGACAACTGGATCTTGAGCGCCACTGTCATAACCTAGTAGCTGGGTTCAAGGAAACTGAGTTTGACAGGGAGACATTTCCCCTCTCATGTGGCTCTAATCCTGGTGCTGATGATCCTTTTGGTGTTGTGTTTAGACAGGGGAAGTTTAGAGGCCAAAAGCAACTTTAGACTATGTCATCCAGCAGTCCATGTTGGCGACTCACACTGTCCGTTGCACACCCTTGTCCATTTCTATTACCCACCTAGGGCAATCAGGTTTATTCATCACCTCAAGACTGTACACAAGCCTCTCAGGCTTCATCAAAATGGGTGTATCAGGGCACATATCCCTTAAAGCTCTCATTCCATCCTGCCAAAACGGGTGTATCAGGGCACATATCCCTTAAAGCTCTCATTCCATCCTACCCTCTGAACCCTTGTCTTCTTCTCTCAAGAACTCCTCACCTTTCTGAGCCACCGTCTGATGCCAAAGAGGACTCCACAAGCTCTTCTGTTTTGCTTTTAAGAAATTAAGTAGTCATTGACATGGGTTGATACAAATGGTGTCCTTGCAGAGCAGAGTAGAAGTTACTTCACTCAATTGCCACAGCACCCCTCCTAGTCGGGATGTAGCATCTCCAGAGTTTCTTCCTATTTTTATGAAACCTGGAAACAGTAAGTTCTTCTCCACCTTTCCTCCCATTCTCACTCCTACACAACAGTGTTTAATCTCCCTCCTTCACAGCACAATCAAGCTCACTGCATGCTGCCTGTCTGACGTAAGTCTGGTAAAGGGTTACCAAATCGATCAGGGGACTGGAGCTCAGCGCATGCGAGGGGAGGCTGAGAGCTGGGTTTGTTCAGCCTTAAGGGGCTCAACAGAGGAAACAGCCTGAATCATCTCAGGGACAGAAGGCGATGGGACAGGAAGCAATGGACTCAACGAAAATCCCAATTAAACAGGAAAAAAATTCCTTCTCTGTAGAAATGCAAAACTTGATTGGAGAAGGCTCAGTATCACCTGATTCTGTCGGATTTATGTTGAGTGAAGGCTGAACTAGATGACCCACTTCTGATTTAAACTATTCTGTGATTTTATGATTTCATTTACCACATCAAAAACTGTACATTACCAAACTCCATTGGGAAAGTGCCTAAAAAGCAGCAGAACAGGCAATGGGAGATGTAGATGCATTGTAATTGCATTTGTATTTCTGTCATCACTGGAGCATATTCTTTACTAAATATGATAAAACAGCAATATAAATTCCAATTTTTGAGATTGTGAGGAATCATGAGCCATATGAATGGATTTTACTCATCGTTGTGCTTCTTGATGTTCTACACAGTGGGGAAAGAATGAGCCTTTAGTAAAGACCAAAGAAAACTCATCCTTGTCCTGTAACAGTTGTGTCCCTGTTACGACATTTTCTGTCTATAACACTACAGTTTGCAGTCTCTAGGGCTGTGCTTAAGGTTCACCACAACATTAATGGTGTTTTTTAGAGTTTCAGGTTATTAAGACAGTAACAATTTTGTAAGTCATATTTTGAAACGCACTGCTTGCTTGTAATTTGGTTATTACTTTTCTATGGCTCATAACAAGTTTAGAAACAGGATTGGTAAGATTTTTTTATGGTTAAAAAAGCCTTCAGGAGTTATATTGCTAGGAAAAGAAACTCAATAATATTAATATTAATCTTAAAAAGCTTTCTATGATTTGTTGATATAAAAAGACTCTCAAAGATTTTACTGAAAAAATCCACCACAGTGAGATTTTAATTAATATAGCATGAAAAGGCTCTGAACATAACAAACTGGCATTGATTTTCTGCATTAATAACCTCAGTTATCTAAACGCAGGATGTTCACTTTCAAGAAAGCTGTACAGTGCCCAATACACAAGGAAGATATTTTTTAATCTGGCACAAGGCCAACCTCAGTAAGACTGGGATCCAGAAGAGAAGCAGGCAGTGGTAGATCGGGTGTTGTCAGCCTAATGGGGAACAAGGGCATGAAAAAGGCACCTGTACTGGGTCAGAAAGCAGAGAGGGTCTCCAGAGAGGCATTCACTCCTACCTTTTCAGGGTGACACCTGACTCTGGAAATAGGCAGCTGCCATTTGTGCATCTTTGGATGCAGTAATCATCATTTGCAACAGACACAAAAATACACACAGTCACTTTGCTCTACAGAGCGCTGTTGGCAGCAGTCAGCTTGCGGAGACTGTGGCACAAGCCCTGGGTGCTCTGGTTCAGCTGCCTGGGCTCCAGCCCTGCCTCTGTGGGCAAAGCACCATGGCTGCTGCTGCAGACCCTCAGGAGGAGCTGCAAATCCTGCTGTTGTTGGCGACTCTTGTACAACCACATACATCTAAGACAAAATAAGGATGTACGTTGGCCACCAACACCTATTTATGTCCTTCATTGCATGGGGTGGTGGTGGGAAAACAGTCAGAGAGACGCACCTCCTATTTTTAACCCATCCACTGAATTTTTTGTGCATGGTGCACTGCTTATTTCCTTTATGAATCACAGCCTGCCCTGGAGATTGTTTATTTACCTGTTTGATTTTTAGGAGAGGGAACCAAGTGAAAATGGCACTGAACACAGAACAACAGGCTGAATACTGAAAGAGAGAGAGAGAACTTAAGGAGAAGACATCTTGATCTTGCAGTGAACATTTTTAAAAAGGAGAAAATAATATACATTAGCAGGAATAAATTCCACTTATTTCCTCATAATTTCATTAGGAACTGTTATTTATACAGGATAAATGCCTTGGGTAGACCCCTGTAATGCTTCCTTTAATTTGCTTTCATTACATTTCTATTGCTCTGGGTTTGTCATCAACAAACACAGAGTGTTCAGAAAGCAAGACAACTCGAAATAATGATTTAGCAGCAACTAATTTGTATACATACAAATAGAATCATTCCATCAGCTTTAAATTATGAAAAAGAGGTTAGTTAAAAGCTTAGTGAATTAGTTAATAGCTAGTGCTACATGAGTAAGAAAAGCAGAAAAGTTTCTTACATCTAACTTTGTCCCAAACATTCCATCAAACAAAGGCATTTTCTTAATGATTAAAAAGCAAAATTAATGATCCATGTTATTGAGGCAATATAAGCTTCTCAACAGAGACTGTTAATAGCTTCCCCGAATCGCTCGACCCACAGCCTCTCACAGCACTTGCCAAGCACCAACTGCCACAGGTCCCCTGCCACAAATCCATCACACCCTCTTGGAAAAGAACTGCTGCCTTCTGCAGTCCTGAACACAGTCCTGCTAATAATGTGGAATGCAGAGATGGCACCTGGGTATGCAGGAAGCCTACAGGGCAGTTTTGGGAAACCTGTGCTGCCCTGCTCCCCGGGCAGAGTCCAGCACAAGGGGCTGGCACAGGCACACAGCAGACAGCCCCTGGGAAGCAGCTGCTGCCCCAGTCCTCGGTACAACAAGCTCCTTCCCACAGCTCCCGGTGAGACACGGCACGGTGCGTAGGGTGTTCGTGAGAGGCAGTGCTGCGCAGGGGAAAAAGCAAGAGCACTAGCTCTGCCGAGGACTAATCCTTCACTTTTTTTTCACCAGCCTTTTATTGCTCCCTAAATATGGTTAATTTTGTGGAACCCTTTGAGACCTTTTGGAAAAAGAGGCTCTATGAGAACTAGATACTCAGCAATTTCAATCCTATTTAGAAGGGAACAAGTCAAGCCCCCCTTCCAGATTCCTCACGTCATGGTGTGCCTTGAATACTGATGTGCATCCTCTCAGGCTGGTTTGCTCTAAGGCTTGCATAAGTGAACAGCGACAGAACAAGGAAGTGCTTTACTCATGAGAGCGAATATGGGGACAAAGTATCATCCTCATGACAGCAGGAATGTGGTGGTCTTTTAATCTCACTGGCTTTCCCTGAGGTGCTGTTGCCTTCTTTTACCTGCAGGCACTTGGCACAGTGAGGAAAAGCATCACATGGAAGAAAAACACTTGGAATGATATTGCATCTATTCTTCTCACTGAGCTACAAGGACTATATGATCTAGTTGACCCTGATAATTTCAGGGGGTTTGGACTAGATGACCTTTAAAGGTCCCTTCCAACCCCAACTATTCCATGATTCTATTTATACAGATTATGACCTTTTCCTAGCACTGTTGACTATAATAAAACAGATGGTGCACAGTTTCATTCTGATCCAGCACTTTGACCCGTCTTTTTGACATGCCAGAAAATGGGACCAAAGTGTGATTCTGAATTCACTAAAAGTTTGAGCTGTTGCCACCCTCAGAAAACAAGAGAATTTGCATAAAGATGCATCTTCCAGTGCCCTGTAAGTACAGTCAACAAGGGAAACTTTTGAAACCACACTTTTTGAAAATATTTTTTTTCTCCTTTAACAAATTCTTATGCACAAGTTAGTAATTGGACTGTAAGTGACTTCCAGGATAAACAAAAAATATAATGTGAGAAGCATCTGAGAAGATGATCCTCTCATTGCATCCCACTGTATTTCTGCTGAAATCCTATGATTTCTTATGCACTTTAACATTTATTACATAGTATATTTTTGAGTTCCCCATTACACTTGGCATTCCAAGATCTCTTTGTACAATATAAACAGATTAAATGGCAAAAGATTTCTGAGAAAAAGAAATATAATTCAGTAATTGTTTAAAAATGGCTGTAATTTCAAGCTATAAAGATAGACATGGATAAATATTCATGAGTGTTAGAAGAGAGAGCTAAAAGTGGAAGCAAAATGTTTGCTTAAATTTTCCAGCACTAGCACTTCCATCCTCTCTACAATACTCAAAAGACAGAGGAGGTTCCTAGTGAGACAGTATTGAAGCAACAAATCCCTGGTCTGCCATGGTCAAAATAAAATCATATAAAACCATGTCTCATTTTCCTAATTACTGGAATGGAAATGACTAAGTTCTGAGTGCAATCCAGAGACTGGTGAAGTGTCCTACCTACAAATTGTAATTTTGTTGAAAACACTGTTCTTTGGATACATCTGCTGGATAAACTCTCCATTTTGGGTGACACAGAAAAACCTGCTTCTGTTTTGCTTTCCCAACTGAATAAAATGTGAAGACAGACATAAACAGCCTCTGAAGCACACATCGCCTTAAACTCAAAAAAGTGGTGTTACCACTACTTGAGAAATTATTTCACATTTTCAAACAGAGATGTATTGCTGCCTCTGTATGGAAGCATTAAATGAAAAATTTATTTTAGAATCAGCTCCATAACACCACTAACACTTTCAAGGCATGTTGCAAATGTAATTATCTGCAATAGCAAGACTATTTAAGTCATGTAACTGCATAATTAGGGTCTCTTCTGGCTCATCATTACAAGAGACTAAATAAGATTAAAACATGACTTGATTTTTTGATACTTTTTCTACTTTGTCACCTGAAATTTCTTGGTAACTATTAATAGGACAGATAATAAAAAGGTTTTGTTCCCCTCTTCAATAATAGTCATTGCTAATTTCCATTACAAGTTGTTTTCCTCAGGCTTTGGAAAAAAGAATTGCAATGATAATAAGCAATTTATTTCTGTGAACAGCAAAACCTTGACTTTATGGCTGACAATAAACAAGTAAATATTTTCTTTCAGCAAGGAAAAATTGAAACATGTCAAAACAACATTAGAGTGGAACCTGACCATTACCACTGATGAAGAGTGGAGACTTATTACCTAACAGAATAGTAGCAAATTCTCCAGACATAAGAAAAATGCCGAAGTTGTTTATAGGCACTTGTGTATATAGTGAATGAATAAAAGATGTCTTGGCATTAAATATGAATCCAAAACCAGAAAATTAAGGCAAGCACCTTGAAAGCAAGTCATTAGTGGCTGATGTCTGAGATCATGCACTTGCGATCACAGGGAAGAAAAGCAGATCTTCTGTTAAAGCATTGTGCAGCACAAAGACTATAACATAGTTGCCATCACAAAAATGTGGTGGCGTGACTTTTACAACTGGAAGGCTGCAATGGATGGGTAGATCTATAATCAGACCTGTTTTTTCCTCCACACATCCAAGGCACAGGCAACCCTCTCTGTTCTATGTCTCTCATCATTTGAGTTCAGTGACACAGACACAGAGACATCCACATCCACGCTCCCATTCCCAGCCTCTCCTGGTCCCACAGGCCAGAGCATGCATGGATTACAAGCAATAGTGGAAGATGAGACAGCCAAAAGTACAGGAGGGAGCAATTATATCCTACACGATTTAAAGGTAGTTCACTGGTTTGGTTTTTCTCAATATTTGAAGAAAGAGGTGGCACCATTTCTCATGTCACTTTCTGATGTGTATGACCTATTCTCTGGTGGGTGGTGTGTGGCAAAATAAAGAGGGAAAGCCCAGGTGATGTGCAGCCAGCACAGGAACGCCAAGATACGATGCCACACAAGAGGATATGCAATATTCAGAGCAGTAATCGAGGCTGTGGATGAGCTGTATCCAGGCCCCCTGGAGAACCATTGTTTGCTCTGTAGACTCCAGAACCCATTATGCCAGGCAACAGAAGAAGGATAACCATTATCTTTATTGCTAGAATTGCAGTGTAGAAAAATATCATTAATAAGAGTAGGAGTTTTACCTGCCCGTCTCTCCCTACTGCCTTTCTGTGACTCCTCCATGCCTATTGAAGTTGCACTCATACACACACACTGAGCCAACGTGGGAACAAAGGTTATTTTAAACAAAGAGAAAGCTATTATGTATCAGAACCTTGAAAGGCTACACACGAAAAACTGGAGACATGACCTTACTTTTGCTGGTGGCTTCACCACTAACTTTTTTCTTATTCTCAGCCCATATACTGCTTATATGTGAGGTTCTATAGTGACATCTGGTTTTAATACAGGGCTTCCCACCTCTAAAATTCCTGCTGGTGTTGCTAACTCTGTTTTTAAACAGGGAGACTGAAACCTATCAGCGTCCCAGTTACCTGCTTCATTCCTTTCTTGGAGGTTCCCATCCTGCTGCATAGTTCAGTTGCTGCAGGGTGGACAGCATATATTCCAGCCCCACAGCTGCCTGGACACCACCACAGTTTTTAAAACAGCTCCTGGTATATGCAATTTCATTTTACACACTGGCAGTTTAGATCAGTGCCAATTGTCTCAGTACCTGTGAACTACAGCTGTTGAGCAGCTGCTAGACAAGTAGCAGCAGGGAAAATCAGAAGGGACAGCATGGGCTGCCAGGGACAGAATCCACTACAGAATCTCTGCTTAGGATCCCAGTGGGCTACCTGTCAAGCAGGAGTCATGAGGAGCATTGGTCAACAGAGAGCAGCAAATGCTTCACTCAGGTGGAGATTGCCAGGCCCCTCACATCTAGTCATATCTGTGCATGTGGTGGCCCAGACCTGGCCATCAGTCTTCCCAGCAGGGCTGTAAAATTGAAAGACTTCCAGTGAGAGCAAAAATAGAGACACAGCCTCTTGTAACAAGCACTGGTTCAAAAGCAGGCTAACATGGGCAGCTCATCTTTCAGTTTGCGTATTAGCAATAGCAGTAAAGGGACAGTGACTGTGCTTTAATTATAAGAAAAGCCCAGTAAGCTGTTCTCTCTTTAAATATATCCTCCTACACCATGAACAGCTTTACTTTAACAGAAAGCACATTAGATCCTCAATGGAAACACAGCAGAGCTTGGACTGTGGGAATACAGCTGCTAAGCAACCTTACCAACATCCTGTCTATTCCTGCACTGTAGCTGAGAATAATTACTCCTCCATGTAACCCTCTCCTTTCTGTCACTGCTTTTCCACAGCTGTATACTCTTGTAACTGCAAATGGGCCCAAACCAAACTCCCAGAACTAAAATTACTCTCAGATTTAAGGAAATCTGGCAGGAAATCCTAACAGGTGTCTGCCCTCTCTTGCTACAATTGGATGAAGTGGAGCCCTAAATATAAACAATCAAAACTTTCAAGGCTGTGTTTCTGTTTCAGATTCTGTGGTTCAAGCCAGTCTATACTCATTTTCTTACTCTGATCTCTACCGACAAAAAAAAACCCCATAAACCAAACAATTTTACCAGATTTAAAAAAATACTTTCAAGTTATTGATGGAAATTAAGACATTTACTGCATTCACTGACTACTCTGTCCACTCTTCCTGGATGTTGAGCCAGTGCTACTTTGTAGGAGCAGCAGATTTTATTTCACAACTGAGTGAAAAAAACCCAGCCAACACAGTGTTTGGGGCAAGAGAATGAACCACTGCCTTCTTGGCACATCTCCATGTTAACAAGAGAAGTGATCATTGCCCAACTTTACCTTGTCTGGGAGGCTGCCCAGAGATTTACTTCTAAAGGATCCTGGTCTATTTAAACCCCCCAGATTAGGGACTGCACAAATTTTAAAAAACAAGATTTAATAGAAAGACTAAAGCCTTGCTGACTGTGCTTCAGAAGTACTCAGAAAGCTGTTTGCTTTGGAGACTAAATTTTCCGCACTACAATATTAAGACACAGCAAAGTTACATCCCTGAGAATGTAAAATTTAATCTGTCACTGGGATATTGCATCTCTAATTAATATATCATTGTACTATTGGATTATATAACTAGTAGTTATTAGTAGTATATTAATAATATTAAATTACAAAGATTGAAATATCTAATATTGGAGGAGTTAATATTCATAAAAATAAGTGTCTAGAACTGAATCTCATGTGGCATTACGAGGTAGTTGGGAGATACATTTACTCTGCAGAGTTTTACCCATAAGAAATATTATTCCAGATCATAGAAATTACTATCTCAAGACAATTACTTTCCATCTTTTCCAAATATGTGGGACTGAAAATTTTCCATGGGGACTGAGGGTTCCAGTACAGTGCAGTTTAGCCTAGTGATAAGAGCTTTGATTTTCCTCCACACCTGTCACAGAGCCATTAGCGGAATCAAGCAGTCTAAGCACAGATTGAAAACCCCTTTTTCTGAGCTATAAATGTCAAAGTAGGCATATCTCTTGCCTAGGCAGCAAGGAAACTGACTTTGGGAAAGAAAACAGTCTTGAGGCTGAAGAGCAGGAACTTTTTTGAATGAGACACTCTGCTTCTGACTGCTGGCAGGCCATTTAACTTCTCTCATATTATGTGTCTGTCCAAGGTCAGCAAGTGGCCTAACTGCCAAAGCCATCAGCCATCAGTGAAGGAGGAGATTTACAAAAAAAAGGGAAAAACACTTGTACTTGGATAGGGCCATGATATCTTACCTTCACCAAAAACCTCTTGTCTGTATGTCTTTCTCCCCCACTAGAAATGTGGAATATCTCATACATAAAAGCATCACAACCAGATTCCCATGGGCTCACACACCCAGAGCAAGGAGGAATAAAAGCACTGCACACACCAAAAGGAAATCACTGCATTTTCTCCCTCACAACTTCCATACGTGCCCTGATCCATCAGAGAATATGCACTTATTAAAGATCACTAGCACCAGCTAAATTGAATTTATTTTAAACATTGAATGTTAATCTCAGGAATGCCTCAATGTGTTCAAGAGCTGAGAACCAGCTTACATAGAATCACAGACATGTTTAGGGTGGGAGAAGGCCTCTAAGATCAAGTCCAACCATTAACTCTATGAATAATTTTTATATTAAAACAATAAACCTTTTTCCCCCTAAGAAGCTAAAATGCTGTATAACTACTCTAGCTTTGGTCTTAGAGCAAATTTTTATGTTTTTAACTCTCACAGCATAAGACACATGAATAATATGTTTGTATTACATGTTCTATTTTCAATGCAGTTTACAAAAATCAATTCATACATGCACTACTGCTGCAAGACAGGAAACTACCTGTTTCATCCCATCACTAACATCCAAAAAATCAGTACTAGCCAGGTGTTATCTCATCTGTGTGCATCCGGGAGGGTTGTGTTACTCTAATGAAGCTGATTTTAATAGTCTAGTTAAGTGTCTCTAATTTCTCCATGTCGGAAAGGCATGTACCTCTCTATCTGTCTATATATACATGGCCATCCGGTAATGAGGGAATGAAATGCATTTTCTTCCTGAACGATGCCTTCCACATGCAGTTCTGGGTGAAGCATGAAGTTGCAGAGAATTCACCAAGAGTTATTTGGTAACTATTAAAGCTGAGAAATACAAAGAGCTTGAAATGAATGAAAACACAACTGTTTACCCTGAACAGAACACTCAGCTTCTGGGGAGGCAAATGCTCCATCCTAACCATGTCTGCTGGGAGCATGGCAGCTTTATGTTCTGTGGGGCTGAGTCACTCTTCTCTCTCTCAAACTTCTTCCTAGTTACTTGCACACAAGCCATGGGGAAGCCTCCAGACATTCTGGTTGCCTATACATGCAATGTTGAGGTCCAGTTGGTCAGATTGTGAGGGCATTGTTTCAGCAGTCTTGATAGATATTTTCCTTGGCATCTCTGCAGTAAGGTTTTGGCAGTAATTAGCAGAGTTGCTTTGCAATTTTGTATTGTATAAAACTTTTGTTATGACCTTCATTTGCAATAATCTTAGCATTCAATAAAAAAGAATGTTAATGAAAACATGTTTATGAGGGATTAACATAGCAAGACATATAAAAATGCTGTGTAGTTTTAAAAAAATTACTAAATACTTTTCTCATGACTACCCTAATCAGAATATTTATTCTAAATTATTTATACTGACCTGAGCAAATCCATCTCTTAATTTTAAGCTGCTCTACTAAATGTAATAACAACATTACTAACACAGTGCTTGAAGTTGCATGCCTCATATAACACAGCGGCAGTACTCTGCTGTTCTACTGCTATGTTCACTTAGCACATGAAATGTGGGGGCCGTTGTACTAGAAGTGTTAGGGATTTTGGTCCCTTCCTCTTTTTCCATTCCCTTTATAAGCAATTCCCTATTGCCAGAAACGGCCAGAAAGAAGGCACAAAGAAAATCAGCTGTAAGGACAAGAGTCAATGGCAGAGCAACCCTGTCCCTTCTAGGGACAAGGTTCATTCTGCAAGATATTGATTGAGCCACTTTGTTGTGTACTACAGAAATGTTCTGTAGCTTGATGTACCCTGCAGGGGATGGGTATTTAGGGAATGGTTTTAGGGTTCTTGTTAAATCTATTACCTGGCAACCCACAGTTGTGGAGAACAAAAGTTCTGAAGATTCATGGGAACATTCCAGCTGCATGCTGTGTAAATGTAAACTTCACTTCTCAGCCTTTACTAGCTATCATCCCATTAGCAAAAGTGTCCACTTAGATCTCATTTGTGTTCAGCCTTTTAAACATCTGTCTTCACGATGTTCAAGATTTGATATGACCCATGTTCGAACACTGTTACCTCTCATTTTTATGTTAACTCATTTTGGGTTTTATGATCAAAGGTTAGACCCCATGGTGAGGTGGTAGGGAGAACAACTGGAGGTGTAGACACTCTTTTATTTAAAAAGAGACTGACTGGCATTGGATGTTTATCTTAGGAAAGCATAAACCAGACATGATAAACAGATATGACCCAGTCAAGCATCTGCAGTGCTTCCTTTAGTGAAGTTCAGCAATCCCAGCTGGTGTGTTAGGGAGACTTATGAGAGCCTTTTCTGGTCTTTCTGGGCTGGACGGCCAGATAATTTAGCTATAACAGTACTTGTAAAACTAAACTCAATGCAAGTAGTGGTTATTTCAACTCTTTTATTCCTTCCCAGGGGTGCCAAGCAAAGGGAAGAAAATTAAAGGACAGAAAAAGCAAAGCAGCTCTTCTCAAGGCAGGCATACTTTAGAAATATATACTTAAAAACATCTTTAACACAGTGCCAGAGAGTAAGAGACACGGCCAGGACAAACAGACTGGGGGGATGTTTGCTACCACTGTCTATTCTGCAAGCATATTCAAAGTCCCTTGAGACAGAAAAATTTCATGCATTCTCCCTCTAACCCTACACTACAGAGCAACAGACAGGTCACTGGTTCTTGCACCTTTCAATGGAAATTCAAAACACTGCAATTTTGCTGTTTACATTACAAAGTTAATCATAAAATTGATACAGACTGAATGGTAACAGAACGGTTTCCTATATTTTATACATACCATGCATTTTAATCAAATTATCACCTGCCTATACATTTTTTGCTACTTCCAGTGCCTTCATTTATATCTCTAGAAATTGTCTGCCTGCCTCAGATCAGAACAACACCAAAAACCCCCAAGTATTTCGGACCATTAGAATATGGCTTAGACTATTTTTGCTTTCATTAGGTTTGCTAATGTAAACAACTGAAGTAAACCAATTACTCCAAAAGGCTTTGTTGCCTTGTTGCACAGATTTTGAGAGTAGTAAAGACAAAGGATGGAAGCAAGAGTTCAGAGTGCTCCAAATCAGGGGATACAATGTTAAAATGCCTGACATTGCTCATGCCACAGGGTCTTTATGCAGTAGTGCATTTCAGCTTCGTACAGGGAGGTGCACCTTCAGCTGTCCCACTTATAACACTTCAACAAAACTGTCTCGTGCTATCACATTCTCCCAGGACAGATACCCACACTCTCAGACCATGGAATATCTTCTGGAGGTCTATTTACAGCAGGTAATGTAGCATGACTTAGGGATTTTGTCTGGGGAACAAAATGTCTCTGGACTCATGATGCTCAGGAGGGCAGGCATTAGTCTTGTTGACAAATCTGAAATGAAGCGCAAACCTCCCAGAGGAGGTGCTAGGGTAGGTCATGTGCTATCAGTGAAACTGTGCGGGATATAGGCCTTCCGCCAAGATCACCACCCCAAAAGTGAAATGCCAGTTTTACAGCCAGTAAGCCGGTGAGCAGTATTTCATTACATGGCATTCCGCAGAGAAAATTAGCAAGTAATATACAAATATAAAGAGGATTTTTCTTTCAGACTTCAACTTAAATGTGTCTATGACAGTGACTGAAACTCTGTTTTGTGACTGACCTGAAATTTAACATCAGACTAAATTCTGATCTGTTCTGCCAGATGTGTCAGGATAACATACAGCTCTGCACTGGGCAGGCTAACCCAAGTGAAAACAGGGGGCGGACTGGAACATTACAAAGCCGTGGTCCTATAGCAAATACTCCTTTAAGCCCTTTACTGGGGTTTAGGCAGTATGTAATTCTGTCACAGAGTTAACTATTAAAAAGATAACAGTTTTAGGCACTGCCCTGAAATACAAGACTGTAAAATGCAAAACAGGTGAACTTGCCATCTGGAATGGTGAGAGCTGAATACACAGGCACTTGCTACATTTCAAATGACAGCCCAATCCACAGGAGGAATTACGAGCAGAACAAAGCGGACAAATGCTCTTTTGATCGCTACCTTGAATTTCCTAGTTCGATGTGCCCATGTTTGCCTACTCTCAGGTAAGTGCTGGGTGTGCAGTGTGACAGTTAAAAGGCCAGTGCTATTTTTAGCTGTGTACACATTGCAAGGCAGCAGAAATGTAGGGCAATTCACACCAGCACAGTACAGGCAATTCTTGCCTGAGAGCGTGCAGCCCTCTAACTTGAACAGAGAGGGCCACAGTCCCGGTCAACGGCTGGTTTATAATATCTCCATATCAAAATGTAGTGCAAATATATATGCCCTCCAACACGAGTGGCCAAGTGGAATGGATTTTTTTGTCTGGGGCTCTGCTTAAGCAGGCAAAGGGGTGAAAGAGGGCTGCTGCGTGACCCTCACAAGAACTTCCCTGCCTTTCTGACCTGAAAAATTTAGTCCTGACCAATCTGTTTTAAATTCCATGTTGTCACTGGCTCCAGGTTCATGCAGAATGCAGAGGGACTCTCAGAAGGCAGATCATCATCCACTTCAGCCTCCTCACTTACAGATCAGCAGCCAGGGTGAGGGTTCAAGGACACAGGCTCACCAAGGCCAACTGAACAGGGCCCCAGGCCAGCTCTAGAACATTTTGGATAACAGGTTAACTAGAGTCATTCAATTTGTTGACTGTCCATAATAGAGGGTCTTTGTACACTTTTCCTTCCCATAAAGACATTATTGGGCACTATTGTCATCTCCTGAGACCTGTGTCCTTATGATAAGTTTTTCCAGTATTTAGGCACAGAGTTTGTTCTGAGGTGCAGTGGATATGTCATTCTACATGGAGTGGCACACAGGAGAGCCAGCAGTAATTTTTCTGGTGGTTTTGGGCAATGAAGCAGCTTTTGCTGCTGAGAGGAGAGAAGAAACACAGACGTGACCACAAGCTGGTCCTTGGAGGTGCCAGATAAGTTTGACGTCAGTGCAGAAGACGGCCTAGAAGGAGAGTAAGCATGATAGCACCAGGAGAGGGAGCTGAGCCCTGCAAAGACACGACAACATTGAATAAACCATCCATGCACGCTTCCTGCAGCTCAAGAGGTGAAGGAAGAATTGTTGTTTGGGGTAGAGCTAGAAACAATGAGACGCAGCCAGCGAAACAAAAACATCATTAAGGCTGCACGTTAGGAGACATCTGAAATGATGAGTAAGTGGCGCACTTAAAATGAAAACACAAAATCAAAAATAAAAAAAATCTGTGCCTGACCTGCCATTTTACCATACTACAAATTCTGATTTAGCTGCAGAAATATATGTTTGAGTAAAGTTGAATGCAGTTCCCACAGAGTTATTAACAGAAAGGCTCAGGGTGAGAGGTGATGGTTTAGCTACATCTCAGTAACTGTCTGCAGATTATTTAATGTCTGTAATGTGCTTTAAAGATGAAAACCACTGAGTGCTTAGAAAATTAGAACCAAAAAAAAAAAAAAATTCCCCAACAGTGGCATTTATTAAATTACAAAATAACCTCTCCAGGGAAGCTTCAGAAGTATTGTCACTAAATAAATTTAAAACTGAACAGCTTGAAAAGTGTTTACTATAGGAAAGAGACCTGTATTTGCCCCAAGGAAAAGAGATGAAATGTCCTAAGGATTCAATAGTCTTTTATCTCCATTTTTTTATCGCTCTTCCCTGATGCACAGGGGAGAGAGATGATTATTTAAACTCTTTTTTTCCCCCTCTGGACCTGTCTGGTGAAATGTGCTGACAGATAGTATCCATCGACTTTGTATTTCAGGTAATTCACAAGGCAGGCAAGCACGGGGGCCCATATTCCTTGACAAAAAGCAAGCGCACGCTGGAGGAGGCAGCTTCTCTCTGAGACCAAGACAAGGCTACAGCCTTTGCCATTTTCAAGGCAGACCAGAAAAAATGTTACCCAGACACATATCTAGACAGATGCACACAGCAAGCAACAGTTTAGTCAATCCTAGACTGTCATGGCATGCTCAGAATAAAAGGAAGAGGCAGCCTTCTCTTTTTCCTTATGGTCCTACTGCACCTGATCTATACAAAAAGAGAAGCTCTCTTCCCATCACTGACAAGAACCAAGACTGAGGTTGTTTAAATTGCAGAAGGAGGGGCGGGAGCAGGAGATAGGGAAATGGGAATTTAAAGAGCAAAGTCAGCTGGTGGAAGAAGGGATTCAGACAATGCCACAGAAACAAGACGCTCAGTTGTTTTGGCTCTGATTTCCCATTAGCTCAAAGCTACATCCCTGTCTGGGATGGCTACGTACTGCAGTCCCCATGCTGTGGGCACCTCACCTCACAATTATATCTGCCCTAAAATCTTTGGAGTGGGCCAGAGGCTCCAATGAGGGTTATTATAGCCTCCAGGTAAGGGCTGCCTTGAGTGCCCTGTGAGCCCTGAGAGGCACTGTCAAGTCTGGAGCAGAATTCTGAGTCACAGAGCGGCTGCCATTACGGTGAGTACCAATTACCCTGGAGGAAGTCCCTTCGATCGCGTGACACGAGGCTGAAGTGTGGGCAGCCCTTTGAGGAGATTCAACTCCTGTCCACCAACAGAACTTTTCTGCGGCTCAGCAAGAACAAGAGATGACACAGTGGCAGACACTGTCTGAGGGAGGGAGCTGTGATCCAACATAGAAGATGCCATCAAGGGCAGCAGGGAAGATAAAATGCACATTTTTTCTTAACTTGCACACAGCTTCAATACTTCTATTAAATTACATTTTCTATCATTATTTGATCATCCATAGGTTTTTGTAGCAAATGGGAAGTACAGCAAAAAATCCAGAAATAATTTAATGCTCTTGCTAAGATAAGTGGAGCATGCAAAAGTTTTTTCAAGAGTACACACATGGATCCTCAGCATAATTATGTTACTAGAAAGTTGTCATCTCTGCTTAGCAGTAAAGGGCTCATATTTTTTCCACTGCATTCAGCAAGACATCAGATGTTGTACAGATATTCTTCAGACATGAAGATGTTTGCAGGCCACATAAACCTTCAGGGCAGCAGGGAGAGAGAAAAATATAAATTGAAACTCCTCAAATGATGTCCTCATTTCCAGCTACATTCTGTAGGCCAGTTGGCAGCACATGGGAGTCAGGTAGGAGTTTATAAACTCCATTTCCAGAGACAATCAGACAAGTAGTTCAGAGGCAGGCAGGAACGAAAGACACTGGTCACTTCATGCACGATACTTTGATATGACCTGCCACTACAAAGTCCTTAATGAAATTTTGCTATGCAGTATCAGCAGTAGTTAATGAGGATGGCTGGCCACTGTCTCACCTTGTTTTTTAATCTTCATGGGCTTTTAAGGGAACTTACCCAACCCTGGAATTTGCAAACAAGTCATATGCTGTTGGTAAATCCGAATCTCCCATCACTGCTTGTCCTACTTTCTGGGCCAAAGTCCCAGTACTGCAGTACAAAGTTGCAAGCCAAGTATCATAATTCAGGGAAGAAATTTGAGCTGCAGCTCAAAACCCAAGATGCTTACAAGGGGAATATTTGATGTGGAAAAGAAATCTCACATTACAAGATCTTTACAAGTTTGACATCAGAAATCAATCCAGAACTCTACTTCTCAGAGTACTCAGGTACTCAAAATGCTTATTTCAAAGTGTAACTATGCAGGATACAGGTTTATCTTAATGGAAAATTACTTGATAGCCAATAGCTGCACTATGAGAATTAGAACCAAAGTTTCATTTGGAGATCTCTTTATATTGAGTGAAATTTGTCATTAAAATTCATCAAGAGAAAATTTCACTATCAGCAAATTTGACTGACGTACTTGAAGATTTTTCAAGAAGTATATTTAAACTGAACTAGAAAATCGGGATTTATTCCAATAAAACCACCAGATTGTTGTAAATTACATACAAATTTTTTTTAATTAGAGGCTTGTTTTATGATAAGGTATGTTAATATTCATACTTGCTCAGGGAAAATAAAGTCACAGTACATGTGCCAAACCTCATTAAAAAGGCACATGATTCAAATCATATTCTAAAAATAACAATAAATCTTGTTTTATTGCAAGTTTCTTGTAGCATATCCATGTTACAAGGCAAACCAAAATAACATATTATATTTTGTATACAGCCTCATGAAATAACTGAATTAAATATTTACTGTATGCAATGGATAAATCAATAACAAACAACTTCTCAGCTTTTTTCTTCATAACCAGTGATCCATTCACGTTCCTTTCCTTCAAAAACATAAGGTGTAAATAACTTTCCCCAAATCTTATTGATGTACTGATAGCAAACATGCTGAGTAAAAGATTCATATTTGACTGAAACAGCTAAATCATAGGGATGCCTTTTCAGGATTTTATTAAGTTGTTTCACCTCCTAAAGATCAAATAAGCGATTCATTTTCTTGTAAGTAAATGGCTAAGGAAAACATGTAGGATTGAATTTAGGCAATTTCTGAGCTGTTTCACCCCACATTGCTTAGAATTCTCAATGTGGGATAACAATCTTTTTAGGAAGGCATTTGGATGCACTTAGTTTGAAAGTCTTGGTATGGCCAAAAAGACACAACTTATGAGCAAAGCTGTTACTGTCACTGAATCTTTAACATGCAATCAATCAACTTCTTTAACTTGCAATCACTCAATATTAATCTTGATCTAATTATTATAGAAAAGTAAAAGGAGAATGCTATTAAGTCTCAATAATGACAAAGGTGAAACTGGAACACACATCTCATAGTCCCTGTGCCTTATCCACTTTACACTCACCTTGCCACTGCCCACCTTGATCCTAAGGTGGCTGGCCTCACACCATACATAAGATTTTATATATACTGGATCCTCTCTCTTTGTTACTCCTAAAAGCAGTTTCACCCAGTTGTCTGCCTTTATTTAACCATTAGTCATTGACCATTGATGTGTTCTTTATAGCTCTGGGGTCTCAAGCATCACCCCATGCCCTCTACTGACATCTCAAATCTGTACTCCTCTGCAGTGCATCCAGTAGCTTTCCTTTTGAGACCTGTGCCATGACACCATGTTTACAGTCCTCTATGCCACATCATTTTGCTAGGGCCCTGTGTCCTTCATTCCACATAAAACAACCACTTGTTACTCTCGGCTAAATTAGAATTATGGTTGAATCGCACAAAGCTAAGCAAAAGCAGAACAAATTGTCTAACAGTCACCTGGTCATTAGGAAATTGCTGTTACAGGTAAACAAGCTAAAGCAAAGCCCCGGACAGGCCAAGACAAGCCCAGACAAAGCTGTAAGTCCTGAGGCCTTACAGACCTCCTGCAGACCCTCTGGGCTGTTCCAAACAACAGCAGAGTGTGTTACCGTGAGTACAGTAAATACTGAGCTACAGGGCTACTCAAAGTTTGGGTGCATGGGAGCCTACAAATGCAGTCCATCCTTGAAAAGCTCTATCACACAGTCATGGTGCCTCACAGTCAGAGAAGGGAACTTGGGTCAACCAGCCTCCTCTTTGCAGTCACTTCTGTCTCACTTGGAAGTAATTGACTTCTCCTAACCAACAGCTGTATCTATCCTGACCCAGCTAACTGGACACTCTACTGTTTCCTTCTTACCTTGATGAAAGTCAGCCTGCTTTAAAGAAGGAAAGGCTTGTAAGATTTCTTTGGCTGGTTACTGGCTTTTCCATGAAATTTAGCCCAGGCAAGAGCATACAGGGAAATGTTCTTTCTCTGCCCAGAGGAGCAAGACCTGGCTTAGTACTGAGCCATAAATGGGACCATAGACCTAGGAGCCAGTTTAATTGGGTTCAATTCCCAGTTCTTCAGCAGTTCCTTGCATGACCTTGAGGAAGTCACTGGTAATCTGTGTCAAGAGCTGATGCTTCTCCTGCTAAATGGAGGCAGTACTGTCCCTTAAGCTGTTATGCCAAAGCAGTTCAACAGCTATAGATAAAATAGGACATTTAAATGCACGCTACTATTTTATTATCCACAAAACTCACCTCCAAGCCAATTTTGTCATTTCTGACACAGACCCTTTTAACATGCACTGAAACGCTGCATCAGCCTGAATGCCAGATCCCAGTGAACAGTCACCTGAAGCAAGCACTGCATGTATGGCTGCAAGAAAGAAGCTGCCCTACCTTCCTTGATCCTGTTTTCAACTGCAACACAGTCATACTCTGCAAGTGAGCATTGGGATGCTGTGCTTTTCATCAGCATTCTTCTGCAAGAAGCCTAGAACAAAAAAAAAAAGGAAGGAGGGAAAAAAATCATAATACTTCATGCTGTAGATCCTTTATTTTTCTTCCCTCAGTCCTGACCTTGCCAGCTTCAAGTCAGCTTCAAAACAGCTCCTGCTGTGCAGCTCCCTATGAGACTCTTAGAGCAACTCCTGTGCCTCAGAAACACATGCTGTTTGTGCTTACTTATTCTTCATTTTAGACCAGACTGAATAGAATTTGGAAGCCAACAAAAATTCAGCTTTAACTGAAGGTTCAAGGTCACAAACACGTCCAATTTAATGAACTTCCAGGGAGGATTTCCTTAAATCCTTGGCTGCCCCTATCCTGACTGATCCCAGCTCCCAATCACAGTATCATTTCTATTTTGCCCTAAAATAAAAACGCCTATATTCACAATTACTCCTCACTGTTCCCTGTGGTACAAGTCGTCAAAAGATGCTTAGGTTATCTATCCACTGATACTTGAAAAGCAACTCCTCATTAGGCCTGCAAGTGCAAGTGGAGTCTTGCAGTTACTACAGGGAACAAAACACAATCAAAAAAAAAAACGAACCTCACAAATTTTTGTTTAACATGGTTAGACTCCCTGCCAGGCTAGTGGAGAGTTATGAACATTGCTATAAGCACTGACATACTACCCCATCCTGTTTTCTGCAATGTACCCTGGTGCTTTATGCTACTTCTGATGTGTGTCCTTCAGGTCTGCAGGCAATGTTAAATGTTCATGAACTTTCATAAATTATAAAACTCACAGCGACTGCACATTAATTATTTTATATCTCAGATTTACACTGATCTTTGCAAAGGGTAGTATACCTTTAGCAATTCTTTACTATACCATTTAGGAGATGTTATGTCAATAGGTGATTGTTTCTATTAGTGATTATTCTAGAAGTAGAAATTACTGAGGAGTGTAGTTGTTACATGAGTGGTTTGCATTATAGCTGTAGGCTAAGTCAGAGTTTTCTTAATGAAATTATTATCTAAATACCCTGATGCTATTAATCTTCTCTCACTTCAGAACAACTCTTCAACTTATCTTCTCTTTTTAGGGTATTTGTCATCTCCAATTGCTCAAGTTAACCAGTTTAACTTATGTGCTCCCAAAAGGGTCTGTCATCTCAGCACAGACACACTGAAAGCACAAAAAGCCCAAACTGCAACTTTCATTCATTTTGCTCAAAACCAAACAAGTCCTGAGGGCTGCTCTCAAATGGAAACAGTGCCACGTGATTCAGACACTCTCATGTGTTTTTCTTTACTAGAGTTTATATAGCTTTTTTTTTCCAGAGCACTTCCACTCCTTTGCTTATGACAGTTAATGAAACAAGGCCTGCACAGGGAGAGGGCATTTAATGTTACAGCACACAGGTTACTTAGCCCATGTAACCATGTACTCTATGTGCCTGTTCAGCACTGCACATTTCTAGCACTCTCTCCAGTTTATTTCTAAGTACTTCTATTCAAAGGTCTTCTATAATTAGGCCAAATACAATCAATTCATAGAGCACCATTGTTTTCCCATGTTTCAAATGAGTTGTTCAGGGCTGTTACATACTATGAATTGATTGAGCATAGGGATTACTTTATCTCCAGGGGAGATGATGATCAGCATTTCCCACCCAGTTCCTGAGCTGTCTTTACTAATTTATCTTAATAACATCTTTGTGTTTTGACTCAGAAGGAAAGAGATCAAAGCAGAGAACACGGCAGGCGTACTCTCAGGATTAAAATTGGCCAGAGGCAATCAGCAGAACAAGTAAACAGCTCTTCAGCAGTCTGAAGAAAAGCCTCGTCTAACGTGAACACTTTTGTGTCCCTGCAAGCTCTTGCCAGTTAGCCCAGTTGGCTTGGAAGGTCACATCTGCTGCTCACGTTATTTCTTGTCATCATCTTATCCCTATTCCCCTTTTTCACCCTTGAATTAAATTAATGAATAACATTACATCAGCTCTTGTAGTTCCTTAACAAGACAGCACAGAACTGTATTCCTTAAGGAAACGGGCTGGTACTACAATTACACCATGCTTAAATCCCTGAGCCCTGGCATGATGAGGAGAACTCACGTGTCTGTCTGAGGTGTAGGGCTTAGTCTCCTCAGGATATGATATGGGGCTTAAAAGGTCAGTGTATTTCAGTGTTTCAACACTATCCCATTTCACTTTGGCAGCAATAGCACACAGGAGGTGGAGGAGCCTACGTTCTACTTGATACTTGATATGTCTCACTTGGTACCTTGCCACTCTGACGGTCCTTCCTCTGTGTTCTCATGTCTCAGAGAAATGAAATTGCTTTGCTGTAAGTTGGCTCCACATCACATCTTGAACAGAACAACCTAATCAGAAGGAAAATGAGAGAGATTGCACTCCTTGTCTTTCTGCATGGAAGCCTAAAACATAACTCCTGCTTATTCTCTTGACTTTTATAGTGAGAAGATAGAATTGATGCAAAGGCGCACTCCAAAGTGTTCATTTTAGTTTCCATAGGAGCTTGATTTTTAAAGTGGACTTTGTTCCTAGTGAGTTCAGGAGCCACTGCAATCTAGCTTAAAAGTGATTTTACTTTTTTTTTTTTCTTTTTAATCAATGAGCATTAGGCCTATCCTGTGCTCTCATCTTGCTCAAAGCCAGAGGCGGACAGAAGCAGCTCAAATTTAATTGAGAATCAATGCATACAAATACAAGGCCATGTGTCTGGGAACAACAGAGACACACTTGCTGTGGAACAGAGTCAGATCCTGCTAAGCAGCACCTCTGAAAAGGACTTAGGAAGTCATAGCAGAGCAGTGCCAGAGCAACACCCTGGCATCACCAGTACCACTGCTGTAACAAAAGGAACACTGCTGCTACCTCTGTAAGAGCACACTGAACACAAAGGGGTATGCCCTCAGTATTTGGTGGTGATGAGGCTGTTGCTGACACACCTGAGCCCAGACCTTGGCTTTGAAGTATTGGAGATGTGGGAAAGGTATTTGTACTTTGTGAGTGCTTTCAGGTTTGCAAGTCCTCTCATCTCTCCTCTCTTGCCCAAGCTTTGTGCATGCTGTGGGTGTCTTCCCTGCTAACAGTTAACCTCTGATGCAGTCCTGTGCAGGTAAACAGAAGACTCCAGACATCTTTTTAAAGATGACATTGGGCAGGTGCAAGTGTTCTTCTGCTAAATGTTTGTCTGAAAGGCAGAGACCAATTCAACCAGTCCCTTCATAACTGCTGCGAAGAAAAGAAAAAGGAGGAAAGCCAGCCCTAGCCCAAAAAAAGGGGGCAATCCTGTCTCCACAGGACTCCCTGATGAGTGCTGTACCCCAGAGCTCTGCTGTGACACATACCTGGACAAAGATAAGCTAAGCTTAACCTGGGAAGCTTTAAATTATAAACTTATCTTCCTCCTGGGTCACAGCCTTACTAGAGACTAGAATTTGAGGAGTCCTTCATGAAAAGCCTGTCACAGTGCTGGAAGGCAGCTCACAGAGCACAGGTGATGGGGTGAGGAATGCAGCCCCATGAAATGTACAGGCCTGGCGTCAGCTCCATTCTGACACTCCCTGCCATCATGGGTGAGCCCAGTACTGACTCTACTGCTTCCTTTACAAAAAAAATAAAGGTGGGGGTGGGGGGG